>OY821520.1:60239078-60552601 GCA_963682025.1 Cordilura impudica | reverse complement strand
CTATATCTAGTGCTTTCGCATTTTACTGGAGAAACATTTTAGTCTCTGTGCAAATGTGAGTTTCTAACGTACCATGGTGCGCCTTTAATGAAAAGTGATGCCTAAAAAGTTAAATTTTTAGACAATAAATGGCATTTGCCATCCATCTGGCGTAATGAATAGCTCCAATTACTCTGAAAGTAATTTTCTCCGGTGATAGAGGTCTTTAGTAAATTTAGGAAAATTGAATGAATTCCTTATAATCGTCCCTGGGTAGCCAATTTCTTAATCGTTTAGAAAGATAGTTTGAGATCTGTTCTGAATTAGCTATTTTAATTCTCACATTTTAATCTTTTATAACTGTTTTGTATAGCTGGTTGGGGAGCAATGGCTGTGCCCATTTTACTATTGAAAACTTTATTTAAAACAACTTCTAAAATATAATGGCGACATGCTAAATAAAAAATTTTTCTTTTTCTAATAACTGCCATAGCCGACCCATAATTACTGCCGTGGTATCAATACAGATAATCAAAATCTTTCCAGCTGATCCCCACTGCTCAACTGCTGATAAGACAGGTTTTATCTCACTAATGCCCGAACTATTTTCAAGAATTGGAACCAGTATCGACTGTTTTTCATGGCCACAAGAAACTAAAATCGCAAGCCTCTTCACATTTTCTCCCCTCAACAAATCTGAAAGCAATTCTCCATCACAGTGCATAACAGCACCCTCAAAATCGGAAATTCTGAATTTACTTTTGATGAGATTAGTTCCTTGTTGTCAAAATTGTTTAGAATTTAGAATCACAAAAGGAAATTAATGTTACAAGAGAAGTAGATAGGCCCGGCCGTTTGGTGGATTTGTTCTTAGAAGAACCCAAAGAAGAAAAGAAGGCCACTAAGAAAATAATTAAACCAACCCGCTTGATAGAATTCTTCTTAGAATAATCCAAGGAAATGGATTCAATAGAAGAAAATAACGCCACATCAAACATCGCTAAAATTTTTTCCAGACCAACTAAAAAGTCTACAAAAGCAACAACAGTTGATATAAATGCTGCAACAACTTCAAGAGCTTTGAGTATCATATCAAGTACAATAACAGCTGCGACCATAACTGCACAAAGAACGTCATTGAGAACATCAGCTGGTACAACTTTGAAAACTACAGACGATAAAACTACATTAATACCCACTACAGCAATAGATGTAGATGAAACTACATTAGCAGCAGCAACACCTAGAGAGGCAACATCAATTACAAAGGAAAGTGCAACTACCACTGCTCCTCAATCATCCACAGCTGCTCCTATTACTTCTACAACTACAAAAATAACTTCTACCGAAGCAACTACAACTATAAAAGAAGCTATCACAGTGAAAGCTTCAACTACAGAGAAAACAAGATATGCAATTAAGCCGAATAATGCGGCCTTTGAACCCAATCCAGATGCTAGAGCCAATGCTGGCCATGTTTTTAATTTTCAAATTTCAGCCTAAAAAATCGGAGTTAAAAGTTTGTTTTGGTTTTTTATATATTATTTAATTAAGGCTTTAATATTTATCTAATTTAATATTGATCTTTGTAACATTTGTTATAACAAATGCAGTTTCAAAAAAATATAGATAAATTATCACCAATCAAGCGAAAGGTCTCATGAGGGGCACTAACAGATTGTCATGAAACTAAGATATGTTATAGGAAACGAAAAAAATAAGTGTGTATATTGTTTTTAGCAACCCAGTATCCAAAAACGGTCTTATTTAAGTTTTTTTTTTTTTTGCAGAATTGTCGCATTTGATCAAAAGAAACATATACATTGGATATCGTAAGAATGGTATTTTCATGGATGGTCACAAAAATTGACTTTAGATTTGCCGCCAGAGCACCCCTCTAAAGTATGTCAACAAGCTATAAAATGCGATTGGAAAAGTTTCAGCTTAATATGATAATATTAAAACGTTCCTCATTGGAGTCAAAGTTGCGAAAAACCGCGTCTTTTTTTCAAAAAAATTCTAGATTTTTGTCCTTATAATGAAACCAGTTTATCCAATGAATTTGAATCGAGCCTGGTTTGATAAGAAATTTTATTCTTATTCATTTTTTAAATTATCAGATTTGTTGTTGCAACAAATAGATTTAGTAGTATTTAGCATTTATCAGATCAGATCGTAGAGAATATTCTCAAATATGAATTCTATGCAAAAAGAAAAATACACTAATTATTAATTATATTGTTGCACTGTGTTTAAATATATTTTATTAATTATATTTTTAAATTATCTACATAACATTCAAATTTTTAAGAATTTAATTTTATGTCGGTAATGGTTTTGACGAGTCCAGAAAAATGTGCCTACATTCAGATACAACTTGTAATGCTAACAGTCGTTTTTCTTGGTTTTTGTCAAGGATGAGTTGAAGACTTCGATTAGTTTTACTCCTATCTCGACTGCGTCATTAACTACTCTTAAGCCGCTTACCATTTTTGTTTAGCTTTTCAATAATGTTGATTTTCCCACCATACATCCCAAAAGAAACAAAGCAATCAACTACTTTGTCTAATAAATTATCAATTTCTTGGAAATTAAGGTTTGCTTTAAGATCCATTTTATCAAAATTGACTTCATCATTTTCTACTTTGTACCATAATTTTCTAATAATGCTTATTTTAATTTTTTTCAAAGTATCATCCGAATTGAGATACCACAGATGGTTAATTATTTTAGATTATGCCTTATCTGCAAATTCTTTATTAATTATTATGTATTGAGCTGAAGGTTTTGATAACTGTAAGTCTTAGTTGGTGGCCAGGCTTTTGCATAAATATTAATAATTAATAAACAAATATCTTCAATACCCTTCCTCTCTAAATCAGTTAATCATTCTCAAAATTTTGTTTTGTCATCTTTGTATTCTTTCTCTGTTTCAAACTGAGGCTGTTTCCCATAACTGAACACCATAGCACCAAAAGGGTTTGAAAATCAAGTTATAAATCAAAAGCTCACAATCGATGCTTAACTTTGAGTTCCTGCCAATTAGCCAAGTGAATTGGACTAATTATAAATTTATTTGCTTTATTTAGTGTCCTTCCAGGTAAGCCGGCGATTAATGTGTAGTACGAGATATTTAACAGTGGAATGTTGAGGTAAAGGCTGGTTTTTAAATCGAATTTGAGGGCAAGTTCACCTTCTTAAGGTAAAAGTTACGTGGATACATTTTTGTTCTTTCTTGAACTTCCGCAGATCTAGCCAATCTTCCAGCTGTTCAATATGGCTCTGTAAAAGAAGAGATGCTGTTGGAGGTTTTCGTGTATGCCTTAAAATGCGGTGTCAACCGCAAAAGTCGACGTAAGTGTGTTTTAATTTGTTGGCATGTCTGATGTGTAAAGATTTTGCAGAAGCTGGTCCAAGATACTACATTGTGGAGGACCCATAGATTCTGTGATACTTTCTAAAGTGGGCTAATAAAGCTTTGTGTTAATTATGTAGCTCTCCAATAGCTTATGTGTATTCGGGGAAACAACTGATTAAATTTATAGAGGATTCCCTCGGTCGAGGGCTTGCAAGACGTGTACAAAAAGTGGAGAGCAGTTCTTTTTCTCTTCACTTACAATTTTGTGAACTTGCTCATGCTGCTGTGTTTTCGTCTGGAACCAAATTAATGTACTGGAATGACACTGTTTTGATATACGTATATTGTAGGTTTGTTTACCAAAATTCTCTCGAATTGTTGTAAATAGTACTATACTTTTAGGTCTATACCTTTGTGTGGTCTTTACCTGGTTTAGGTATCATTGTAACGAGTGAAACTTACCATTCCGGCTCTTCGTTAGCGCAATTCAAGATACCCTCATAGTGATCTACCTAAACTCCTAATTGACCCTCTTTTGTATATATAAAGTTACCAATTGCATTACACAATGGCCTCATATTTGAGCGGCTATGATTGAACCACAACTAAATCTAAAAAAAAAAATTTGTTTAAACCACAGTTAAAGCTTATAAA
Source organism: Cordilura impudica (assembly GCA_963682025.1). Lineage (NCBI taxonomy): Eukaryota > Metazoa > Arthropoda > Insecta > Diptera > Scathophagidae > Cordilura > Cordilura impudica. The sequence continues at coordinate 60,548,610 of OY821520.1, read as the reverse complement.
TGTAGATTAGACAAAGCTATGCGTGATGGAACCATGATCGATTTTGTGATCCTCTACATATATATATTCTTTTGTCATTTCCGGCACTTCGTTCTATTTGCAACATTATATTGTTTTTGAAGTTGTTGCTTGTTTTGTCGAATTTTGGCGTTGTTAATGGATGAACTGATCATTCTATCTTTAATACAACCATATGTTTGTTCAGATATTCATGGTTTGATTGGGTTATATTTGTGCATATCTTTAGCTGAAATTCGCTGCTAATACCAGCTCCTCTCCTATTGCGTAAGGAAAGCACTCACAATGGATTGTAAATGGATGCTTTCTTTAGGCAAAAGATTTGCCTTACCTGTTGACAAAAATAATCTTTCTCCCATAAATATTATTGCTGACATAGAATACTGCATACAAGTAATGGGGGAGGGTTTTAATGAGGAGCAATATATAGCTAGAACCAAATTAGCTGACAATGTAATTTCTTTCAAAAGATATCTTAGAAATACACCCGGAGAAAAATTCGTACTCACTAAAAAAAAAAAAAGTTTTTAAGAGAACACAAATACATCATAATTATTGAAGACAGTAAGGGAAATAAGATGGTAGCATTGTCCAAAAGTAAATATAACCAAAAATAATTAGTTATTTATTGTTCGGTTTGAGATCATGTCTACATTTATTTTATTTATTTATTTATTTATTTATTTATTGGAACTGCTCCATACACAAGACTAAAAGTCTTATTTTGCAGTATGGAACTGATTGTATTTAAAATTATAAAATCGTTAATAAATTAATAACTAATTAAAAATTTTCTTTATATAAAATGCAAAGAACAATAAGATTAAAATTAAAGAATAAAGTTGAAATATTTGAAATTTAATTTAATCAAATGCATTATAATATCAAATAATATTTAATGTTTTAAATTGTTATGCTGAAAAAAGTTTAAAAATATTTTCTTTAAATTTTCGTGCGTTACTTAAAAGTTGAGAGCTATGGGGTATAGAATTCCAGAGAGATACTGCGAATATGTAGAAATGCCACTCCGATATTAAACTTTTATATCTAATTGATCTAATTCTTTTTCCCCTGCTTATATCTGAAATATAAAGTTTGTCGTACAGATGTTCCGGTTTGTGGGTATACACTATTTTATGTAAAAAAACTAAAACTCTTATATTTAAAAGATTATCTAAAGAAACGCCATATAGCTGCGATGAAAACACAGATACACTAGAACGTCTATTAAGTCCATACACATATCTGATTATGTTGTTAAATGCAACGTTCAATTTCCTTTTACTAATTGTATCACATTTCGCAAATAGCTCACAACCATACAGTAAAACAGGCATCAGATAAGTTTTGGCAAGTAGGATCCTTATTTTCATAGGTGTACAATGCTGGGTTTGCCACAGAGTTCTAGTCATAGAGAAAGTACGACCACAGGCATAGTTAATATGGTTCGACCACGTAAGAGTGTCATTAAAAAAAATACCTAGATTCTTAGCAGATTTAACGATTTCAATTTTCTGATTATTTATAATTATATTAGGTGTAATATTTAGTTTGGAAAGTCGCTTTTGAATTACAATGCATTTTGATTTTTTCGGATTTATCTCTAATCCATTTGCCGTTGCCCATGTATAAATACGATGGAGTTGCTGATTAATAGAGATAATACACTGGTCGATTAGGGCATTACTACAGCTGGTATAAAGCTGAACGTCATCCGCATACATTCTTACATTACAATTTGTTAAAATGCCTGGGAGGTCATTTGAGTACAATGAGAATAATAGTGGCCCAACAATGGACCCCTGAGGTACGCCCCTTGCTACAGGCGGTGTCATTGAATTTTGGATTCTAGTTGCAACATACTGATACCTGCCACGTAAGTATGTTGACAATAACTGAGTAGCGGTCGAAGAAAAATTAAAAAAGTTTTTAAGTTTGTAACAAAGAATGTTATGATCCACGGTATCAAGCGCTTTTGAATGATCTAAAAGTATTAAAAATGTAGTCTTGCCATCATCAAGTTTCTCCCTAATCTCCTCTGTAACATCAACTAAGGCTGTTAGGCAGCTGTGTTTCCTCCTGAACCCAGATTGACGATCTGTTAGCAAGTTATTGTCATCCAAGAAACTAGTCATTTGTTTGTGCATAATACGCTCGAATACTTTAGAGAGAAATGGAAGAATAGCTATTGGTCTATAATCGGAACCAGCTTTGGGTATAGGAATGATTTTAGCTATTTTCCAATTCGATGGGAAGTGGCTTGTAGTTAATATTTTGTTAAAGAAAAAAGTTATAATTGGAAGTAGCTGAGGTAAAAGAATCTTGAGAAACTTAGGATTAATCCCGTCCACTCCTATAGAGTTCGATTTTATAGACAATAAACTAGATAAAACGTCGTATTGGTCTACTGCAGCAAAAGAAAAAAAAGATTCAGCATCGTTATTCGAGTGACTATTGATATAGTAATCTTTATCTGCTTGAACCATAGGAACACTTCAAAACTTTGTATTAATTGTATCTGCATCAACCGAACATGGTTCTCGATGCGTAGATTTACCGATACCAACTTCGCGTATCGTTTGCCATGTTCTTTTGGAGCCAATGGCAGAAGAAAATTTTTCTGCATAAAAATTGGATTTGGCCTTTTTAATCATTTTATTTGTGTTTCTCTTAGCAGTCAGATAATCATCATGTAATGTTGTTGTTTTAAATCTTTTCCAACGTGCATAGACAAAATCTCTTTGATTGATACAATCTTTAATTTCAGAAGAAAACCAGGGTTTTTGTTTATTACTAATTATCTTCGATTTTATTGGTACAGTTAGATCGAACAGATAATTTATGTTTTGCTCCAGAAAAGAGAGTTGGTCATCCACAGAATTTAAACAATACAAAGCATTCCAATCAATATTAAAAAATTCTTCCTCAAGGAGTCTAAAATTGATGTTTTTAAAGTCTCGAAAAGTAATCCTCTCAACTTGTATAACAAGTTGGAAATTGTAAGTCATGAAAATAAGATCATGCTTGGAAAAACATGATGCAGACAGTTGATCGTAGAGTAGTATATTAATTTCATTACTCACAAGAAACAAATCCAAAAGCGTATTAATAGTTGCAGTGAAGTGTGTAGGATGTAAGATATTAGGTGATATTAAACCAATCGAGGCACATTCATCAGAGAAACTACAATCTACCAGAAGGTTTGAATTAAAATCTCCTGCTATGATAACATCATCGTACAAAGCTGTTTGCGTTTCCAAAGTTCGAAAAAATCGCCTGGTACAAAGATTCTTATTAGGCCTGTAAACACTCCCTAAAAGCAATTTCATACCTTCATTATTTACCTCGATAAATAGATACTCAATTAGATTTAGAGGATCTGTATTATCTATGTCCTCAAAATCACAATTTTCCTTAGATGTACATTTGATGCTAAAAGAAATCCCCTTTTTTATGTACATAGCAACGCCGCCATATCCATCTTCTCTATCAACTCTACGTAAATTATATCCATTTAAGGAAACAGAAAAGTCTGTAATTTCGGAATCAAACCATGCTTCCGAAACACATATAAAATCGACACCTGAGTTTTCAAAAATCAATCTAAATTCATCAATCTTTTTCCTTAAGCTTTGAGCATTGATATGACATATTTTAATACCTTTCCTCTGATTGGCAAGAACTCTAACCATATTCGCAACATTATCCCTGGAATTTATTCTATAAGTATTGTTCATTTTTAAGTTTTAAAAATAATGATCGAGTAACGCACGAAGTAATAAGTTTGATAAAAAATTTATAGTTAACATTGTTTGTTGAAATATTAATTTGAAAAGAATTTAAAATTTGTATAAACGTATATAATAATGTATTTAAAATGGTATAAAGTGTTAAAAATAAAACAAAATAGTTAGAAAATAAGATTTTAATAAGAAGTTGTATGAAAACGTTCATTAGCATTAGGTGCGGGTTCTGTTTCTCGAAATAAATCATCCAGATATTCTATATCATCAATTCTTATTATGTTGCTTTCCGCAGTCTTTTCAATATATACTAGACCACGCATACTAAAGGCACTGTGAAGACGATTTTCCTTTTTTAGTTTTATTGCCGCATGTAGAATGGTAAAATTATACTGAGTAAGATTTTCATTGACAAAAAATTTATTGTTTGAAGATTCTCCAAGGTGTTTTAAACAGAAATTAAAGCCTTTATTAATTTTACGGTAATTAGCAAATGATTTTAAAAAGTAGTTTTTGTCATATGGAGACCACATCTTAACAATTATAACCGCATCTTTACAGTTGTTTTTATTTTTGTTATTTGCGTTTTGTAACCGATAAATAGTTTTGACAGCAGGGACAGTTATATTTATTGTATTCCAAATTTTTTCAAATATTAAAAAGAGATTTTCATTTTCTTTATAAGGAATTTCATTTAAACGTAATTCGCAGGCAACGTTTTTATTTTCTTACTAATGAAAGAAAAGATAATAATTTTTGTAATGTAAGAGAAATATTGGTAAAAATTGGAGAGAATGCTAGATGGAATAGTTAGGAAAACATCAATTGGATATCGCCAATAGAAAAAAACACAGCTGATTTCGGAAAAATCATGATACTAGACAAGGCAAAAAAATATATACACTTAATAATGCCTATACATTCAGCAGAATCTTAAATGAACCATGAACTTGAAAGAGGACACCAACAATATAAATACGAACTACAGAGTTGCTATTGATTAAAATGTGACATGTTAATATGTGATTAAAATTTAAGTTTATGTTCATATATATTTTATGTTAAATGTCAAATGCAACAACTATATTTTAAATGTAAAAACATCTTGTAAGTTGTAATGTTGAATATTATTTTGTACTAGCAGTAACCCGCTGCGCTTCGCTACACCCATCGTAGCGAAATAAAACACTGAGAATACATTTTGTAGAAAAAACTTTTATTTATATTTGGCGATTTTTGATTGTGTCGATTTTTATGTTTGCGATTTTAGATTTTGGCGATTTTCGACTTTGGCGATTTTTGATTTTGGCGTTCTTTGATTTAGGAGATTTTTGTTACTCGGGCTTTTCGGTTTTGCAGATTTTTGATTTTGGCGTTTTTTGTTTTTTGCGACTTTTGTTATTCGCGAATATCGGTTTTGGCGATTTTATTACTAGCGATTTTCGGTTTTTGGCGATTTTCATTAATCGCGACTTTCGTTTCCTGCGAATTTGATTTTGGTGATTTTCGATTTTGGCTGTTTTTGATTTTGGCTCTTTTTAGCGATATTTTCGGTTCAGGCAATTTTTGTTTTTGTTATTCGCGATTTGTGATTTTTGGTGATTTTTGTTATTTGCTATTTTCGATTTTGGCGATTCCGTCCATATTTTCTACGACTACTCACATTAGTAAGTAATGCACTTGTCAAAAGGTTCAAGACTGTAATTTTCACAGTACTTCATATTTTTTTTAATAGGAGGTGCCACGCCCATTGGTCCTATCCGGTCCTAAATGTGCTGAATACTAAAGAAGATGGTTATAATAGGATGGTACAACGCATTGGCAAGAACCGAAAGAAATAAAAAAAATGGTGTCAGATTATTGCCAAGGAATTGGTTGATTTATGGTCGAAATTAAATTTTTCATGTGTACTTGAATCTTCGATAAAAAGAAAAGTAGAAAAGCTTTTAGATCGTTACTGTAAATTATTCAAGCGACCTAAATGAAACGCAACAATAGTGTTTGGAGAATTATTTGATGTAACCAATCCAGAAGGCATTTGGCTAAGCATGGAAGATAAAAAGTTGTACGCACTTCAAACAAGTACAAAAGGAGATGTTGGATACACAATAGCCAAGGAAATAATTATTCATCCGCCTTGGTCACAGACACAGTCCCTAGAAGAAGACACATAATTATATGCATCAGACGATGATAGCTATGAACCAAGAGTTAAAAAAGTGACCTGTTCAACTAAGGCTGCAGTGAAAATGATTCAGACTTCCAACGTGAGCACGAGAAATGCAGCAAAAATATGTGAAGAGTTGGTGAAATCGGGTGTTGATATTCCAACACCCTCACAATCTGGTGTCTATAAGGCCTCAATATAAGCAGCGAAAATCTTAAACAAAACTTCAAGCAAGGCGATATCATATTGAAAATACACGGTATCAAATGGCGTGATAACATGCAGCATTTGTACGAACAAGGACAAGCATTCAAATATTATGAGAAAAATAACTTATTTCCTTTTATCAAATTCCGTGTATTACCAGCATTCAGTAATGCCCGTTGGAATTCTAGAGCTATTCTTGCGCTTTTAACTTTTATACTCAAACCCGAACACAGGACAGAATTTTTTGCCAATTTGTCAATTTATATGCAGCGCATGGTACGATATATGGTTTTCAGATCAACGTTTGGAACTATCTGTAAAGCCTTTCAAAAAAGCTCATAAATGTTTACTTAAACACTGGGTCGTTTTTATTTTATCTTGAAAATGAAAAAAGTAAAACAGAACTCATAAATAAACAGAATATTTGTACATTACAAAAAATTTTAGGCCTTTTCAATTGAGTTGTCTTCTTCTTCCAGTTTAAAACCCACAATTTTTGATCTTGGTCGGTGCGGGATTTTTTTTTCAATAAATTGAAAAACTAAAGACGTAGTTATTATTTTTTTGCCATTTCTCATCATGTACGGCCATGCACAATATGTGTTACAAAAAAGTCATATAACCTAATGTACATGTTTTTAGAACTCCTGCCGTCGTAGTACCCCACATATTATATGCTCAATTATATATTAAAATTCGCTTTATATGGGAGGTGCCACGCCCACTTGAAAAATCAAAAATTTTAAGACGAACGGTCCAGTGGTGTATTCTCCTATAAACCATAAACGTACAAACATACATACGAAACTCCATTTTTATATATAAGATAAATATTATATATGTAAAGGGTCCGCAAAATAACTTTTTTTTTTTGAAAATGATATAAAAAAAAACTACTGAATATTATCTCAAATTTATTGTTTTATTTGAAAGCACAATCCTTCCTGTTAATAATGGAAAATAACTTCATTCAAATGGCTTCCTCGGCTGGCCATGCAGTAGCCTACACGATCGGTCCAATTTTTAAGCACATTATCGATTGTGTGCAGCTGTATTTCACCAATGGCTTCACGAATATTATCCTTTAAAGCGTCAATTGTCTCTGGCTTGTTAGCGTAACACTTATCTTTGAGGGTACCCCACAAATAATAGTCCACCGGTGTCAAATCGCAGCTCCGAGGTGGCCAAACGACATCAGCTCTGCGGCTGATAATGCTATCTTCAAAAACAGGGCCCAAAACATCGAGTGTAGCTACGGCTGTGTGGCACGTAGCGCCCGTCTGCGGAAAATTTCCCGAAAACAATTTCCCGAAATTACAATTTCCCGAAATTACGATTTCCCGAAAAAAATTTCCCGAAATTACAATTTCCCTATTTTTAGTTTACAACTTCCCATATATTCTTGATTTCCCCCATAAATAAAACTTGCTGCATACGATTTCTTGAAAAAACAATTTCCCGAGTATACGACTTCTCGAAAAAACAATTCCCCCACCCCGCACCGCGCACTTCCTCTTTCACCCTACCTCGTCATCCGGATCTATTTATTGTAGTGTCATGCGCTTATTTTTTCATTGTGACTTTGAACACTTCGGTATTCAGACTTCCCGACGGATAACGCTCACTCCATCACATCATGCCCATGCAGTAGCTGCTACGGAATCGTTACCATCTTGCATTGCGAAGTTTTTTAGTTATTTGGGTGTAATACTCAGTTACTATGCCACTCGAATTCCTGGATAGCGAAAAAGTTAAACCGAGGTTGCTTTTGAATGGTTTCTTGTATCATGACGATGTTCAGTCCGTTGATAGCGTTTATTGGCGTTGTATCCTTTATCGAGGAAAACATTGTACCGGTAGGGTCATAACATTCACAGTGCCGAACCGGCTTTCGTTGCTAAAGAAAAATCGTTAATGAGCTGAAAGATCTTGCCCGGACCACTACATCAAGTGGTCATGAACTGATTGCTCGCGCTTCGGCCGGAATTTGTGATGGTATTGTTTCGGAAATGCCATCAACAAGCTCTTTGAAGAAATATAAATTTCGGGAAATTGTATTCGGGAAATTGTGTTTCGGGAAATTGTAATTTAGGGAAATTGTAATTTCGGGAAATTGTGTTCGGGAAATTGTAATTTCGGGAAATTGTCATTTCGGGAAATTGTAATTTCGGGAAATTGTTTTCGGGAAATTCTTTTCGGGAAATTGTTTTCGGGAAATTGTTTTCGGGAGATTTTCTGCAAATCCGTAGCGCCGTCCTATTGAAACCAAATGTTGCCTATATCCTCCTCTTCAATTTTTGTGAACAAAAATTCGTTCAACATGGCCCGATAGCGATCGCCATTGACTGTAACGGCCACTCCTTGCTCATTTTCGAAGAAAAATGGCCCAATTATGCCTCTGGACCAAAATCCGCACCAAACAGTGAATCGTTTTGGGTGTATCGGCTTTTCAATGTATGCGTGCGGGTTTTCTGTGCCAGAAATGAATTCTCGCCAAGATCAAAATGAGCTTCATCTGAAAAGATGATTTTTTTTTGGCAAAATCGGTATCTTCTGTAAGTCGATCGCAGGCCCACTTAGCGAAGAGAAAACGCATTGGATGGTCAATTGGCTTCAACTCCTGAACCAATTGGACTTTTTATGGCATCATACCAAGGTCTTTGTGCAAAATTCGTCTCAATGATACCTCCGAAATGTTCAATTCTTGAGAACGACGGTGAATTGATGTTGATGGCGCTTCACGCACACTTTCTGCCACAGCAGCAATATTCTCGGGTGTACGCACTGTTTTTGGCTTTTCACGTTTTGGTTTATCGATGAGGATGCCAGTTTCTTTCACTTTTTTCACAAGATAACGAACATACGGAGCTGACGGTGCTTCTCTTCTTCCAAAATCCGTAAGCAATTTTCGCACACATTCTGCAACATTACCATGATTTTCAAAGTAATGTCGCATATTCGTTCAGCGGAAGGATAAAACTAATTATCTGTCAAATCAGACATGAGCTAAGTGTTACCATTCACGAAGTAAGAACTAGTTGAAAAAAAATGTTAGATGGCGGACCCTTTTAATTTTCATTAATAGATGACCCCAGAAGATGTCGACAAACAATCGACGAAATGTCGGGAAAAACTGTAACAAAAATTGTTTTAATTACACTGGTAAATTTTAGGCCACATTAGCTCAAATCAAAGCAACACAAAAATTCAAATAAATTGGCCAAACAACAAGAAATCGAAAGCTGAAATATAGTTGACAGAAAACCAAATATTCTAATTAAACAGAAAGTTTAGCCATAAATTCGGCTGCTACAGTAACTCTTTATTCTCTGTGTAGTACGAAATATTGGTTCTCAGGTCTGGATATACAACAAAAGTCATTTATTGATGAATTATTTTCATATCCCTTTGTAGAATTTATAAAATATATTTTCAATTGGCTCCACATTAAAAATGACTTTGAAATATAGAAGAGATATTTCAGGTGGTATTTTAAATAAAGAAAAACACTCTAACCTCAAATGATGAACCTCCTCAAAATGGTAATTATAGCAATACCTCTATCTCAGCCATAGTTTACTTTTCTTTATAGAGTTGAATAGATGATTTCTCCTTGAAAGTGTTTGTTTTTCATTTTAGAGCATATTTCACGTAGTACTGTTGAATATTTAGATTAACTACTGCTTTTGAAACCTGTAAACGTTTTTATTTTTTTGTTGTTGCTGTATTATCAGATTTCTTTCAATATCCCAGTTTTTTTTTGTTTATTTTTCTTTAAAGCTTCGAAGCCAGGTCGGGTTTTGGCGGAAATCAAGGATAAAATAAATTTATACTCTTTTATATCTGTACTTCTTTTTTTTTTTTTGCTGCAATAAAACTTGGATGTTATAATAGTGGCTGGCGTGTTTTATTTAACATTTTTCTACTTTTTGCCCTAACATTCTGATTAAATTAAAAGTTTCCCGTTGCGTTTTGCTTTCTGTTCCCTCTTCAACTACAATTTATAAAGCATCTGGAGAGTTTATCTGCGTCCTGCTTTGGCTACAACTCATTCATCAGTTGTCATTGCTATAAAATGTTTAGGGGATGTGAATGTGTTTGTTCGATGGTGCCTTTTCAACAGTGTTAACTTGAGTTGATTTAATTTTATCCTTCTATCACTTTCATTATTAATACGAGTACAATACTTTCACTTGGTTTCTTTTAATTCAGAATGTTGTTGTGGCTGATGGTATTCCTGCCACCTTTAGCGTGTTACTTCGCGTGGCTGCTGTATTATGTAGCTTAATGGTGTTTTGTTTAGATTTGTGTTAATGTTGTTGTTTTTTTTCTTTTAGTTTTGTTGAATTTTTGCTGTGATTTTGTTTATCATCTGAGTTGGTTTTGTTTTTACTTAAAGTAAATTAAATTAAGTAAAATTCGTTATTGACATTTTATAAAGAGATTGATTGATAGATTAATTAATTCGATTTATGGTCTCTTGCTAAATATGTGTAAATTTCACATCACAAAATTCTGTGGTTTTCTAGAATAACCGCGTATGTTATAAAATCAAAATGTTCAGGGGAGCTAAAAAACGTTTTATTTCAAATTATGGGCTCGATATAAAGTTTTTCGAGCTTTTTATTTAACAGTCTTGTAGATATGGGCAATAAATACTTTATATAAAATTTGGAGTCGAAAATCTTCAGAGGAATAGATCCTAGAGAAGGACGAAAAAAAAACAATATGTAAATAACACTTAAAGTGTGTGCAGATAAAACAACTTATGTCGACAAACGTCGTTTTCTTTGGAAAAGAAAACTACCAATGTAACCACCCATGTAAACATAAGATGTTGTTGCTTAAAATATGGATTTTTTTGTTCGTCAACAAAAAGTTAACGGGACTTAGGATGAGAATATAACAACGTTTCAAGAATAATAGTGACAAAAAATAACAGAAATAAACACGCAAGTTTTTATAAGTGGTTATGAACTGAAAAATAATCCAAAATTATTTTGATTTTTTTTTCATTAATAACAACGTATGTCGCTATGTGTCGTTTTGTGAGAAAAAAATTTGTTAGCGATCAAACGTAGGTTGACACACGTCGTTGTTGCTGCAAATTAATTTAATAAACATTTAAGTTACGTCGTTATTTAAAGAAAAAACTCAGAAATGGTCATTATTTAAAGAGCGTTAAAAATTAATATAGTTGGCATCGTTAACTCAAAACTGACAAAAATGGACATACGCGGTTATTCCAGAAAACCACAGAATTATATGTTTCCGTAGCAGACAATTTTCAGCATTTTTTTCTTAATTTTTTCTTACTTGAGACATTTTTACAAATTGAATATATTTTGACGATATTTGTAAGAAACGGATATAATGCGCAGGTTTTTCTCAAATTTGGTTTGTATATATATATATACATATTTTTTTTTTTTTCAAAAAATAAGCAACTTTACCAAATGTGTTCAGGATTGTTCTATTTTCGGCTAGTCCCCGCGTGAATATCGAACCCGATAAAAAGTTTTTCATATCCAAGGCAAAAAAAAAGTAATAATATTGCCACTCAGATTTGCAAGTATGTACCCAAAATTGACTTCTGGATGATAGACCAGTGCTTAAAAAGAAAAATTTAGACAAATAGCTCTTTAGCTAAGTTTTTTTTTATGGTATGTCTCGAAAACTGAAGCTGTTATACTCCGGGATTACTTTACTCTACTCATTCTATAGAGGTCTTTCGCGATAAATCACTTTGGAATCAGATGGTTTCTGCCAAATATTTCCATTTATATTTATATAAATGTTATTCTCCGAATGATGTTGGGAGTAATGTCCTTTATAGCAAGGAAATTTTTCAAATAATCCTTCTATAAAGTGTGGTTTTCCACCATCAAGTGCTGAACACAACGCCGACCCTTACTTTGAATTTTTACAGATTTTTTATGTAACGAGTGCACTTACTGTCGACAATATTACCTTTAATTTGAATTTTAATATATTTATTTAAGGGGAGAATCTTGTTGTTTTTTTACGATTTTTTAATTACTTTTTTCTTAGTTTAAAATTTAACATTTTCTTTTTATACTTTCTTTTATGCCTAATATTTGTAAAGATAGAAAAAATATTCCGCAAATCTGTAAGTCTTGTTTAATCTATAAACCCTGAAGGGAGACGTTAGAGCATAATTTGTTGTGATGCCTCCACGTTGGAGTTGTTCTATTGTTTACAGAATTAAGGGAATAATTATACCCTATAACACTATGTGGCGAGGGTGTAATGAGTTTGCAGTTATGTTTGTGACTACCATGAGTATTCTATGTAGTCACGCTTTTTATTATACCGCTCGACACAGAATGATTTTCTGAGTAGATATAGCGATATCCGTCCGTCCTCCTTTCTGTTTGCTTGTTTGTCTGTGTGCCTATATAAAGCTTGTAATCAAACAACAGGTCGCAAATATAAATATGTTTCGTCCATGGGACGATCACGATTAAAATTAGTGAAAATCGGTGCGTGTCCGGACCTAGTTTCCATACAAGTGGCCCCTATAAGGGTGATAACAATTGCTAAAAGATCCAGATTATCATATCATCATTGCCATCGGCTAAATTTGGTTGGATTATGATTATTATCTATTACACGGGTCAACACTTATTTTTATTCTTTGAACTTATCAACTGATTCTAGTTAATGTGGGTGTGCTGAATTCAAATCCGAAGTCCCTTTGTCTCTACCGGCTCTAACTTTCATGATATTGCTTTTTTATTTATTTAAAAATTAAACCTGTTCCATACAAATTTAAGGAAAAAAAGAAATAAAGAAGTAAAACTGTTTCATACAGATTTTTTAAGACAAAAAAAAATTTCTTACAAAAGTTATTAAAAAAATAATATAATTATAATTCCAGTTACAGAAAAGAAAGCTTCTTTTAAGAGATACTATGCTATAAATATCCTGATTAGAGTCTCTTTGCAAATTCCAACAGTAGTCTGCTATCATATGTGTATCCCACCTTCCTTGGTTTCGATTCTCCATAATTTTGATATATTGGTAAAACTTTACTCCTTGTTAATAGCACCCAAATTTTCTCGGGAAATCGGTCCAAGTGACCGTGCAAATAATGGATTTTAATACTCATATTGCAGCCAAGGTCTCTCAACTTATCAAGTATGTTATCCAGTAGTTGAACATAATATCAAGCTTTATTATTTCCCAAGAAATTTTGTATAACTTTCACGAATGACATCCACGCATTTCGTTCATTTTCAGTCATTGACCATCAAAAACTCCTGCTCTAATCTTATCTTTACTTAGGTTACGCATTTTCCCACAAATATATGCAAAACATTTTCCCCTCGTGAATCAGAGCCTTAACAAACTGCTTCATGAGTCCTAATTTGATGTGCAACGGTGGTAGGATGATCTTTTCACGTGCAATTACAGCTTCATTTACAATATTTTCATCGCCAACACTCATTTTCTCTCTCGTAGGCCAATATTTTTGCCACCAATGCTGTTGCTTGCATCTGCTATCCTAGAGAGACAAAAAGCAAGGGGTACTTTGTATAACCACTCCATTGTCCAAGTAGAAAATTTACCATTTTAAGATCAACATAAATTATCCATTGGTGGTCTTGGTTTTTTATCTTCTTCATGACTAATGCAATGTTGTTATATTCTTCTTTCATTTTTGTGGAGTGCGCATTTGGTATTGATCCATACATATTGCCGTTGTGCAATAGACCGCACTTCAAACTTCTCTTGGAACTGTCAACGAAGAGGCACCAATCGGTAGGTAGATACTTCGATAGCCCCATTTCCTGCATAAGCCCATCTGCATTATTGCAAAACACCAGATTGTCTTCCTTAGTAAAAAAATGTTAAAAAAGCTTTTTCTCTAGTACGGTAATAAGTTATTTTTGTTCCAAGTTCTAACAAATTCTTATCATTTAATCTCGAAGCTAACACTTTAGTTGCTTGTTTTGATAGGTCCAAACTTCGAATTAAATTATTAAACTCGGATTGATTAAAACGTTGAAGAATAGTTTCTGTGTCTTCGAAGCCACTGTCGTAATAATTTGCACCATATGGGTAATTATGTTCAGACTCAGAACTCAGCTCTAAAGAATCATATATTTTTGAATGGGAACATCTTCTGACTGAGGAAGTGGACGGCGCGCTGACGGTAAATCGGGATACTGCCATTTGTTATTATTTTTCCTATTAATACCAGCAATACTCACACCACAGAAGCGACAGTCGTCCAAATGTTTTCTGGACTCTCTCCAAGCCATAGGCACACCAAATTTAAGCCTATTTCGGTTTCCTTGAGTCCACTGTCGCAAATGTCCAAAGCAAGCGTTACACACAATGTGTGGGGCCCAGCTTTTTTCTTGGTCATCAAGATCAACTCCAAAGTAATCTTATTACGATTAGTTAACCCATTCCGAAATAGGTCTTATGTTTTCTTTAAAGGTGTACTCTCCACAAATATAACAAAACTTGTCAGCACAATTATTACTGCGTCTCCTATTGGAAGTCATTTCTATTCGGAACAACACTTTTTTTTATCAACTTTGCCAACTGTAATAAGTCACTGTTTACAAGCCACTAACTCCCGATATACAATTCTAAATAATATCGCACAACAGACAGCTGAAATCAAATTTCCGTTAATTAACTAGCAATTATAGAAAAAATAATATTTTCGGACACCGTTGTAATGTACCCATACAGTGCAGTTTTACGGTATATGTTATATTCTGCTGAACAATTTGTAGTGGTGAACCTCGAAAAAAAGAACTGGCAGCGAAAAACTGTTTACATATATAAAAAAGTAAGAAAATTATAGTCGGTCTAGACCGACTTTACGATACCCTATACCATGCGTTTAGAGACCCTATCTCTCAGGCCCAACTAACTGGATATAGAAAATAAGCATAAACCAAATTTTAGTGGGATTTTTATTAATTTTTTTGTCTGCAGATATGAAAAAGTTCATATTGGATGCTGTATCTATATGGGGACTCGGTCCAAAAATTGACCGATCCTAACCATGTTCGGTAAGGTCTCTTGTATTTTGCAAAAATATATACAAACAAAATTTGAAAAGAATCAGTGCAATATTTTTTTTTTTTGATAGAATTAAGTGAAGATCGGGAAGCAGCTCTATATGGGGCCTATGACTAAGAGTTGTCCCATAGGTATAATTTTTGGACTACTGATTAAAGGATGTAATAAACACATACAAACCCAATTTGACTAAGATCTATGCGGTAATTTGGATCTTGTGGCAATTTATGTCGATTTCATAGGGGGCATTTGTATGGGGACTAAGTTTTTCACCAATTTCAATAGCGTTCATCCTATGGCTGATAAAAGCTTACATACCAAATTTCATCAAAATATATTCATATTTGTGACCTGCAGTTTGATTACAAGCTTTACATGGACACACAGACGGACGGACGGACATCGTTAAATCGAATCAGATAGTGATTCTGATTCGATCGGTATAATAAAAGATGGGTCTAGGTCAACTATTTTTGGTAGTTACAAACAGCAGTACAAAGTCATTATACCCAAACCACATAGTGGTGTAGGGTATAATCAGCGTATCAAATACATTAAAAATCGGTTGACTTATTCACAGAATCAAAAACTTTTTTAATTTTGTTGGGCTGTGTTGTTAATAGGCAAGTCGATTCCTAATGACCCCTTCTACGCCTTTAGTTATCAACTGATTTTGACAAACTACACCATTTGAGAGGCATTTCTTATCAGATGTACACTCTATTTACAGATGTGCACCATAAGATTCATTTTTTTGTTGGAAGTAATAATCATTTAAAGTTGCTACTAACACTTACATAAAACACATACTTAAGCTTCAAATAAAATACTATGCAATGCTATGTACACTTACCTGCATTGAATTGTGAATTGGCTAAAATTAATTAGCCTACCTTTAGGCTGTTATAAAATTATTTACAAACAATTATTTATTCAACAAATATGTATAATGAAACTTAATGAATTTTATTTAAACATTTCCAATTTAATGAATTTTATTTATATATTCATAAATTTTTTATATGTAGATTAAAAAAACTGAAAAGAAAAATTGGAATGAAAAAATTTTAATTTCCTAGAACTTTCACTCAAATTTTGAGTACTAGGCTCTGCTAGTACACATAAATAAGTAATACAGAAATAAGCGCCAGTCAAAATATAAAGCAGGTTCCCAATGTTCACTTAAATCAATAAAAAAAAAAAAAAAAACAAAAAAATTTGCATAGATCTTTCTCAAAATTTATCGATTCATTTTTTGGCCTGACTCCCATAGAAAAATATAATCCGATAAGAACCTTTTCATATTGCTGGGTACAAATTAATAACAGTATCACTATAACTTAGTTTATTCTTATTTTCTATATTCAATTATGACCTCAGTACAGTTGGATATTAGATAATTTCTCGAAACTCATGGTATAGGGTGTCAGGACTATAATTTGCTTCTTCGTGTTCCAATATTTATAAGCTGCCGAAATCATCTTTAAGATAATTCAAAGAAAAAAATATTATTTAAAAGTTTCTGTGAGCAAATAACTAACTAAGCTTTCAAACAAAGTACAAATTATGATAATCGAATAATAAATGATTACGGAAATACTACCCAAACATGATTACACAGTTTGGAAAAATTAAATTTTAAGAAAGTGTTTAATATTTTACAATATAATTTTTGACTATCAAAATTGGTATTCCGATTGAATTCGATGACGTGTACTACTGGCTTGAGTAAAATAAAAGCAATAAAATAAAAAAAGGCTCGCCTTACAGCACTTTTTCTAGACCGTTTTTAAATTTCACCTTTCAGTCTACTGCAAATATTTTACAGAACTACGCAAACATTACTTACAAGGGTTAACCTGTACGTTATGAATATATGAATCTACAAAATGATGTAGACTAATATACATAATTGTACATGCATACAAATTTACGTATGTGTTTACGACATGTTCATTTATTATGCTCAATTTGTAATTTCCATCAATTTTCTTTCATTGCAAATAAAAATTATCTTTTGTTTTGTTATATAAAAAATGGCACAAAATACAGGAAAGATATAAAAGGAATTGCTCAAAATTTCGGTCTCTTGCCAGGGGGTCTTTTGGCTCACAGGATGAAAATGAATGGATGTAAATTTATTGTTTAACAAATTTACTTGTTTCAAGAACAGTGGGAGATGAAAAAGTAAATCGTTATCTCAATATAAAAATCTAGGGTAATATAAACAAGTGAGAATATCATAGTCGGTCTGTACCTACTATACCATACCCTATATCAAGATTTTAGAGAAAACGTTTTAGGCCCATTAATTGGATATGGAAATTAAGCATAATCCAAATTTGACGGGCATTGTTATTAGGAACATATCAAAACATTGTTATTAATAATTTACAAAAAAATATAAACACCGAATTTGACAAATAATCTGTTAGGTGTTTTTGTTTTTTTGCCAGACATAATTGAAAATCGGGAAGTAGCTCTATATAGGGGCTATGACTAAATGGTTCGTTTTTAGACTAATGACCGAGATCTCTATTATAACTTGGATCTTCTGGGGTCTTTTGAATCTCATAGGTTTCATCTGAATGGCGATTAGGACTGAATATGCACCGATTTTAACTAACTTCAGTAGCATTCGTTCTGTGCGCGATAAAAACTTTTATACAAAATTTCATAAAAATATATTCGTATTTGAGACTTGTAATTTGATTAAACAGTTTATATGGACACACAGCCGGACGGACGGATGTGCGGACAGACAGACTACGTTAAATCGACACAGAAAGTGGTTTTGAGCGCTCGCTATATTAAAAGATGTTAGCTATACACTAGAGCACAAACTCATTTTACCCTGGTATCTATATATATAAAAAAAGTGTACATTTTGATGTCACCACTAACTGCGGAAACCGGTAGATCGACGGATGGTTTGTAGATGGTTTATGTGAAGTTTGTACTAAAGCGGCCTAGTGGTTCCGAAGACACTGTATTCTAAAAAATTTCCCATATACTGCCATACAAATTTCAACAAAATGGCCACCATCTTCCATATATGGATTTTTTATGCTCAGTTGAAAAGCTACCAAACCATGTATTGTAATGTCAAATGTGAGTTGAATACATGCTTTTTTACCGCTTGCTTGAATTTCATTTCACTCATTCCAATATTTTTGTGCATACCCATGTTATCATTTTAAAAGATATTTCGAACGCATTTACACACAAGAAATTTGGGAATTTTCATTGTAAGTATTTGTTGACTTATAAAAAACACAGTGGAAAAAATTATGGAAAATGTTAAGTGTTAGTGCGGTGTTTTTTTCGTATTTAATTTCGGTCTATTGTGAAATTCATTATGCCACAATAATATCAACATGTATGTGTTCCAGCAAACCCAATAGAATTGTGGAATAAGTATAAAGATTTTATGGCCGAAGACTATTTGATTCCAATGCGATATCACAAGATATCGTGATTTGCTGAAATAATTGGAAACGTATAACAAGGCAATGATTACGATTGAAGATCTGTGCCTTGCGATTGCAAACAAAGCATTTGCAGACATTTGTGAATTTCAATGTTCCCAAATTAAATTATCATCAAAAACATGCCTATGATACCATAATGCAAGCTGTACGAAATGAAGTCAGTGGATTGCATTTTTTGGAAAAACATTTATGACATCACTGATTTTGGCCGCCATTCGTTCGCAAGAAAAAATTTGAATTTGCATGAGATCAATGCATATTGACGTCTTTTCTCTGTGGAGACATATTTTCCAAATTTGCCTGAGGCCATCTATTATTAATATAATAAGTCCGACAAAAAATGAGCGGGATCCGACTAATGGGCATGGCACCCCCAATACTTTGTTAAATAATAAATTTAATATTAAATGTCGTAGGGGAACTGTAATAGCGCGAGCCCATAACTTATTCATGTTATCAGTCAATAAGCAAATGGGCATGATTGGAGCAGTGAGAGTGGCACTGGCTTACTAGTCCATCAAATATTAATGTGAGCAATCAGATGAAAGATGGACACAAAAAAAAATATGAATTACAATAAAAGCGATAGTTTTTAAACTTTTGACAAGTGCATTGATTACCAATGTAGTAGTCGTATAAAATATGGGCGGAATCGCCATAATCAAAACAAGTAAGAAAATTATAGTCGGTCTAGACCGACTATACGATACCCTATACCATGCGTTTAGAAACCCTATCTCTTAGGCCCAACTAACTGGATATTGAAAATAAGCAAAAACCAAATTTGAGTGGGATTTTTATTAATTTTTTTGGCTGCAGATATGAAAAATTTCATATCGGATGCTATATCTATAAAGGGCCTAGGTCCAAAAATGGACCGATCCTGTTCATGTTTGGTAAAGTCTCTTGTATTTTGCAAAAATGTTTACAAACAAAATTTGAGAAGAATCAGTGCAATATTTTTGTTTTTTATTAGATTTAAGTGAAGATCGGGAAGCAGCTCTATATGGGGTCAAAGGGATCATTTTTGGACTACTCATTAGTGGATGTAATGAACGCATACAAACCCAATTTGAGTAAGATCTATATGACAATTTGGATCTTATGGCAATTTATGTCGATTTCATATGGGTAATTTGTATGGGGGCTAGGTCTGAACATGGACCGATTCTCACCAATTTCAATAGCTTTCATCCCATGGCCGATAAAAGCTTATATACCAAATTTCATCAAAATATATTCATATTTGCGACCTGCAGTTTGATTACAAGCTTTACATGGACACACAGACGGACGGACGGACGGACGGACGGACGGACGGACATTGTTAAATCAACTCAGAAAGTGATTCTGATTCGATCGGTATAATTAAAGATGGGTTTAGGTCAAATATTTTTGGTTGTTACAATCAGCAGCACAAACCACATAGTGGTATAGGGTATAAACAGCTCAAATAAGAAACTGCCAATTGCTAATCCAAATTCAAGACCATAGAAAGTCCATGTTTTTCTCATGGCCAGCTATATGTACCTTGCTCCAGAGTAGAAATGCCGAAAAATTTTATAATTTTTGCAACGAATGAAAAAAAAAATATATCAGCAAGCATAGAAATAAAAAACCTAAATAAATAAAATAAAATGTTTTAGTTGTACAACACAAACTTCGTAGTAAAAATTTATTAGGCAAATGTAAATGTCAATAAGTCGCTGTACGAGAGGCCATACTAGAAGGGTATAAAATATAAATACTTTCGGAAAAAATAATTAGCTTTACATGTTTTTTACAATTTTTTTTCTTATTTGACAATAATTAAAAATTTATTGTACTCCGTACCAGTATGTGGTGCAGTTATAGTGAGTTTGTGCTAATTATACCATATACCACTACGTAGTTGAAGTACAATGACTTTGTGCTGCTGTTTGTAACTACCAAAAATATTTGACCTAGACCCATCTTTTATTATACCGATCGACTCAGAGTCATTTTCTGAGTTGATTTAGCGATGTCTGTTCCTCCGTCAATCCGTCTGTGTGTCCATGTAAATCTTTTAATCAAACTACAGATCGTAGATATGAATATACTTTTATGAAATTTGGTATATATGCTTTCATCGGCCACAGGATGAACGCAATTGAAATTGGTGGAATTCGGTCCATGTTCAGACCTAGTCCCCATACAAATGACCCCTATTAAATCGACATAAATTGCCATCAGATAAAAATTATCAAATTGTCAAATTGGGTTTGCATGTGTTTATTATATCCATTAATCAGTAGTCGAAAAATAATCCCTATAGGACAATTCTTAGTCATAGGCCCCATATGGAGCCGCTTCCCCATCTTCACTTAAATCTATCAAAAAACAAAAATATTGCACAGATTTTTCTAAAATTTGGTTTTTATATATTTGTTCAAAATGTAAGTGACTTTACCAAATATGGTCTGGATCGGTCCATTTTTCAACCTAGTCCCCATATAAGTATAGCACCCGATATGAACTTCTTCATACCTGCAGCCAAAAAAAATTAGTGCCACTCAAATTTGGTTTATTCTTATTTTCTACATCCAATTAGTTGGACCGATGAGATAGGGTCTCTAAACAATGGCATAGGGTATTGTATAGTCGGGATAGTCCGACTATAATTTTTTGCTTGTTTTTAATTATACCGATCGGCTCTATACATTTTCTGAATCGATCTAGCGATGGCCGGTCGTCTGTCTACCTGGACATCTGTGGGTATGGATATGGAAACCTTGTATTCAAACTACAAATAGGAAATATGAATATATTTGATGACATTTGGCATATAACCTCTCATGAGCCATCGAACGCCATTGAAATTGATAAAAATCGGTGAATGTTCAGGCATGGACTTCATATAAGTGACACCTATCACACGGACAAAAATTATCGTACGATCCAATTATCATATACACTACATTGAAAAACTATAAATACAACTTCATTTCACTATAAATCGTAAGTTAAAAAAGTGAAGAGTTTAACCAGAATGTTTTCTTAAATCCAATGAAAAATAAAGGATATTAAAAAACAAGTAAGAATATTATAGTCGGTCTAGACTGGCTATCCGATACCCTGTACCATGCGTTTAGAGACCCTATCTCTCAGGTCCAACTAACTGGATAAAAAAAATAAGCATAAATCAAATTTGAGTGGGATATTTATTAATTTTTTTGGCCGTAGATATGAAAAAGTTAATATCGGATGCTATATCTATATGGGGACTAGACCGATCCTGACCATGTTTGGTAGAGTGTCTTGTATTTTGCAAGAATATATAAAAAAAAAAAATTGAGAAGAATCAGTGCAATATTTTAGTTTTTTGATAGATTTAAGTGAAGATCGGAATAGCAGCTCTATATGGGGCCTATGACTAAGAGTTGTCCCATAGGAATCATTTTTTGACTACTGATTAATGGATATAATAAACACATACAAACCCAATTTGACTAAGATTTATGTGATAATTTGGATCTTATGGCAATTTATGTTGATTTCATAGGGGTCATTTATATGGGGGCTAGGTCTGAACATGAACCGATTCTCACCAATTTCAACAAAATTTCATTCTATAGCTGATAAAAGTTCACATGCCGAATTTCGTCAAAATATATTCATAGTTGCGACCTGCAGTTTGATTATAAGCTTTACATGGACATATGGACACACAGACGGACGGACGGACGGACGGTCATCGTTAAATCGAATCAGATAGTGCTTCTGATTCGATCGGTATAATAAAAGATGGGTCTAGGTCAAATATTTTTGGTAGTTACAAACAGCAGCACAAAGTCATTATACTCAAACCACATAGTGGTGTAGGGTATAAAAATTAACAGAATTAATTAGTCTTTCATAACTATAAATACATCTAACCTAAATTATAAAAATTCACAAAACGTAAGATGAACAGTTAAAACTGCCAGCTTCTTTCGCATCAATTCGAAAATTCAAGAAGACGTACTGTTTACCAGATTAATTCGTAGCTCTTCAGTAATGGATCTCCACGCATGAATAGCTGCTTCTTTAAAATGAAAAATGCTTTCATATATATGGTTTTCTACATAAACTCGGCAGGTTAATATTCCCAAAATATCCTAAATGGAGTTTTGATCCCGAGAACATGCGGGCCATTCTAGTACTCTTTTATTTTTTAAGAAAGCCATTCCATCTTCTGACGACTTCCATGTACTGATGCATTATCTTGTTGGAAAATTAATCCTTCTTCGTTACTATTTTCCACAAATTAATCCAATTTCTCTCTTAATAATGTTACGTACTCAGAAGAATTCATTCCGGTGCTTGGATATGCCAAATCAACTATACGATACTAAACGCCACTCAAATCATTAAGGAATGCCTCCGGAATTTCTTTCTGAGAAATAATGCGATTCCTTGCTTACGTCTCCTTAATAGCTGTTAAAACCATCTGGAGCATTGGGTTTGAACTTTTGCTCATGTAAGAATCACGTATAAAAGAAATTTATGTCTAAAAAAAGCCCTACCACCAACTAAGATTATTGCCTTACCATTCTCCAGCTGGTTTGTGGATACCTTTTAGCGAATTAAAGTTGAGCAATTTTGTGACGGGGATATAATCTGGGCACGGACATCAGTTTTTGGTGTGTTAGTCTCTGGGAACTCTTTAAGAGACTACTTATAAGTTGGACACATTTACCATACATTCATTGATTATTTGATTGCGGCTCTTATGTTATAGAATGGCAGGCTCGATCAGAAACCTTTTGTCGATCGAATTATTTACGAAATTTGTGGCAACCGCTGCGACCGGTTTATTTTTCTTGCAATTTTCCGAAAACTTTAGCCACATGCTGAAATTTGCCCTTCTTAAAAATCACTAAGGTATTTATTGCAACTTGATTAGAATTGTATCACAAACAGAAATATTTATTTTATTTTTATTTAATTTTCTTCTTTACTTGCCGTTATTTCTAATTATAGTTATAAACTAATAACAAAATATTAAAAAAATTCAAAAAGTAACGATTGTTTGTTTGGACAGAGTTGTATTTTCTGAAAATAATACGAAGTTAAAGCTGTATGGTATGAAAATTGGTTCTAACCACACTGCTCGTAGGCCAGACTTTAGGTCAGTATGTTAAAGTGCTGACCAAAAAGTGCAAGTAGTTATGAATTTTTGAAATATATGCTTTGTTCTTCTCTACCACGCACCATTGAAGCAAAATTAAAATTTGCATATTATTTACAGTATAAATTGCAATATGTCTGAAAAATGACTTCAAATCTAACAAACAAAATATTATTACACTATTTTTCGCTTAGATCAATTTTAATAATCTACTAAAATTTACATATTTTGAATAACGATGAATCCGTGGTAGAATTTATGAAATAATGTCATCCACTTTAAGCGAATGCCAAAATTTTCAGTTAGTCGAGAATTCGGCTAAACTTAATTGAAAAGTTCGCCTAAAAAAATAAATAAATAACAATAATAATAATAAATAAATAGCTAAAGCATGTAAAAGCCTTTGTTTAAAAATCGAAAAAAAAAACATAAAAGTTCATACAGGGTGCGGCTAAAGTAACTATATGATTTGTTTTTTAAATAACTATTGAATGGAATGAAAAAAACAAAAAAATTTATTATAAAAAGAAAGTTTCTTTTATGTTATTTTTTTACATTAATTATGAAAAATAATATCAGTTAAATGAGAACCGTTTTCTCTAACGCAAAAATGTGCTCTTTTTATGGCATTTTCCATAACTTTGTTGAGTGTTTCTTGTGGTATACGATCAATTTCTTCTTGAAAGTTGTCCTTTAGTTGCTGCAAGGTTTGGGGCTTATTCACATAAACTTTGTCTTTGAGATAGCCCCACAAGAAAAAATCCGGTGCAGTCAAATCTGGCGATCGTGGTGGCCATCTCAAATCGCCGTTTTTAGAAATTATCCGATTTGGAAATTGTTGTCTTAATAAGTCCATCGTTGCACGGGCTGTATGAGCTGTTGCACCATCTTGTTGAAACCATATATTGGCGTTTGGTGGCAATTGCGGAAATAAAAAATTTTGTAGTATTACTCTGTAACGTTCTCCATTTATTGTTTCACATACACCTTGATCGTTTTCAAAAAAAAAGGACCGTAAACTTTTTGGGCGGTAATGCCACACCAAACGGTAACACGAATTGCGTTTAAAGATTTCTGATGAAGATTTCTGGGATTTTGGGATCCCCAAAATCTGTTGTTTTGTTTAATTACGAAACCGTTCAAGTGAAAATGCGCTTCGTCGGTCATCATTAAATTTGACAAAAAATTTTCATTTTGATCAACGAGATTTAAAACTGCTCTAGCATATTCCAAGCGCAATACGAAGTCCTCAGGATTTAGTTTTTGGACTACTTGGATTTTGTAAGGGAAGAGGTGCAAATCGTGTTTTAAAATTCGCCGAAGAGTGCGGTCAGAAAGCTGCAACTGGGAAGATCGTCTTCTCGTTGATGTCTGCGGATTTTCTTCGACGCTCTGTCGCACAGCATCAATATTTTCGGCCGATCTGCCAGTTCGAGGTCTGCCCGTACGTCTTGAATCTCCGACAGTCCCATATTCAGCAAAATTATTCACCAACGAACGAATGGTTGGACCCCTTGGAGCAGTTGTTACACCATAAAATCTTCTGTATGCACGTTGAGTATTAATTATCGAACGATGATTTTCAATGAATAGAAAAACAATCTTAGTTCTTTGCGCAATTGTGTAGCGTTCCATTTTTAAAAATTCTCCCAAGTTTAATTTCTGAAATAGGAAAAAAGAAAAAGTTAAATACTCGCAAGCAAAGAAGTTACAATTGTTTTACATCATATAGTAACTTTAGCCGCACCCTGTACTAAGGGGTGACATCACATTCGCGGCAGAGAAAACAGACCTTTTTTCAAAAATTCATAACTCAGTTAAAAACATTTTATTATTGTAGAGAATTGAACAGATTCAAGAAAAAAATTCAAAAAAATATATTTTTCACTCCAACATGGTTTTATAGAGCTCCAAACTGGCAGCAGAGAAAAAACGGGGCCTCGTGATTGCAGCGCTGGGAGTCGCAAAAATTTTCCGATATGGAAAAAAAATTACTTTTTTAAATGTTAACAAAATTGGTTATCGTATGATACGAGCTTTTTTTAATTTTTTTTTTTTTTCATTTTTGGTGATGTTCCAAATTTAAAAGTGTGTTTTTTCGAAAAAAATATTGACTTTGAAAATTCATAAAAACTCGAAAAAAAAAATTAAAAAAAGCTCATGTCATACGATAGCGAATCAGGTTTAAAAAAATACAAAAAAAAAAAATTCGTCAAAAAATGAACCCGATATTGCCGCAACCAGTCCGAAAAACAAGGTTTCGAGATAAACACGTTCAACGTTTGCGAACAAAGAAAAAACGGTTACCTTCAATCTGCCATGCCTGCTTCGTACCGTGTGCCTTCGTTACCATGTGTTGTGCTGTTTCTTACAGTTTTTTGCAATCTTTTAGCAATTCGGGCTTCTTTTGAAGCTTTATATGCCTTCACTCTGCCGCATTTCAAACGATTTGCATCATTTCCTTTGCAAAAATTCAATGCTGTAGCTCCTATGGTGATACCAAGTAGTTGAAACATTTGCAAATAACAATAAGCGCCGTCATTGAATTCAATTTTTGAATTCAAACTTTAATTGGAGTTTTGCGTGAATCCACCCAAGCACTTGTTTAGCAATTCATCGTTACTCAACGCCGTGTAAACTGGTTTAATGCCTTTTGCACTATTTCATGATGTGGTGGTTTATGGAGAACAGTTAATCCTTTTGCCGTTGCCTTCTGCCAATAACACCAACTGTCACTACCTGTAGGGTAATGCTGAGGATTTGCATCGGTGGTTATCTTGTGACAAAATGCTGCCCAATGGCATTATGCATATTTTCCAAAGAATTGACGTTGTTTCTAATGGCCAACCCATAATAAACTGTCAATTCGTCAATCAATTTCGCTGTTTCCTTTTCCTTTGCCGCTGCGACTTGTTCGTGATGTTACTGGCTCTTTTACTGGTGTATTTGATTTTTTAAAATCTGTAATCAATTTTCGTAGCCGTGAACCCACACGTTTTTGTACATGGCCAATGCATTCTTTTTTTTTACTTCAACATCATTGTACGGTTTGGCACTTGAAATTGTAGAAAATGTTTTTGAGTCTCCGTCTCCGATGTAATACTGATATTTGACAACAGATCTTTGAAACATTGTCAAAATTGCATCCGGTTCCATTTTTCCTGCGCTGCCGCTATGATTCATGGATCACGATGCTTCATGCTCTGATAACCATATTTCAAAGTCTGCATATTTAAAAGTCTGGCTGTAACTTTTGAACCCGTAGGAATTTTTCCATGAAATTTTTTTCTTAGAATCTTAAAAAAGTCGATTTCAAAAAACGGCCAATGTCATGTCCCCCCTTAAGGAAAACAGTGTGAATAAAAGGATTGTTCCTTTTGCAATTCTAGATAAATCTCCTTTTATGATTCAATCAATTTAAACTTGTAATACAAAAGTTGTAGAACACCAAATCTATTTGATCATATAGGTCCTGCCGGCCTAACTTGTACCAATGTCCAGCTCTTTAAGCAGATTATATTTTTATGTAATTCCTATCCTATCCCGAGAATTTGCTATGATTACAATACAATACCAATTTGGATGTAATGTACAAATTAAAGCGTGATATAATTGAATACCATAATAAATGGATTTTTTTTTATTTGTATAAAAATTTATTAAATTTATCTATAGTATCAGCTTATGATATTGATGAGTAACAGGTTTACGATCCTTTCATATATATTACCTGTAAATATTTACTCCAAGCTCCACTGTAAATTACTGATATTTTTTTTGTTATGTTTACTGTTGTTTCTACTTAGTTATTATGTTGTTACTGCTGCTGGTGCTTGTCAGTAATGTAACAAAATGTAAAAATCATATAAGATCATTTGCGAAAATCACATATTGCAACTTAAAAACTTTAAAATAAAAAAGAAAAAAAAAAACTACGAGTTGCAGAACACCAGTGAATGTTTCGCAATTGCCATTTTGCATAAAATACTAGCACAGAAGAACTAAAAAAAAAGGAATGTAGGATATTCCCAGTGACAATATGCAAGAAAAAAATTTTCAAAAAAAAAGGAATTATAATGAGCTTTAAAATTATATGTTGAACTGTTGATGCTGCTTGCCACCAGTACCAGATGCATTATGTTAATATTGCTGTTGGTATTATAACTACGAATAGGTTTGTATGTAGTTGTTAATTTATTTATTCTTTTGATGTGTGTGCTTATAACACTGTAGTACACGTAGGCTGCCTTGTGTGAGTACTTTTAATAGGGACTAAACTAGACTTGAAAGAATTTTTATTAGATTTAAAAATTTACAATTTTTATTATGAGTATATGTATAAAGAAAGACAAACATTGTTACAACGTCAGTATATACTGCAACGTGTATAACATTTTTTTTCTTTCTTGGATTATATATCTGGACTATAATGGAATATAAAACACCCTGATCTATTGCCAATTTAGGGAATTAAATCGATATATATTTAGTTGCTGTAAATTGTTTGTTCGGAGATCCCACATAGGTCAGTATAGATTGCTAAAATGTACACAAAAAAAATACAAAAGTTATTGGGTAATTAAAAAAAACTATTGACACTTGATTATAATCCGCTACAAACTTTATAATTAACGTGTTTGTGAACTATAATATCGACAATCCTTGGAGCTGATTTTGTTCAAGTTCAGTTACAGAAAATCAATGAAATTTTCACAGTACTATTATTAACTATACTATTAATTTTAGATACAACGGGAGAATTTTTTGGTTTAACTAAAAATTTTTTTCAATGCTGCGTGGTAGAGAAGAAGAAAGCATATACTTCGAAAATTCATAACTATATTTTATTTTTAATCGGTCTAGTTTCTGGCATATCGGCCTTCATTAGTGATTTTTGTTCAACGTTGTGATAATTTTTTTTTGTTAATTTATTTAAATTGCAATCAATCAATGAAAATCTAATAATAGCATTTGTAGATGTACTCCAGAAAGTACAACTATAAGTTCAGAATGTCTTCTTTTTAACAGATATAAACAAACATATTTACAGTATTTATAACGAGAAAACTTAAAAGTAAAAAAAATTTAAATTTACTAATAAATTTAAAATATTTACATTTGTAACATAAATTTAACTTATATTTAACTAACAGATTTAAATATTCTTACAGTATTTACATATAAACAATATACAAAGATAAAAACTTATATAAGCAATGTTTTTTATATTATTTTTCATTGTACAATTTTATAGTCATAGTAGCAATATTATTAGAAAGGTATTATATTGAACATATCCATATTTAAAAATAATTAACTAAATTATTCTAAGTATTAGAGCGCCCGATATGGGACAGTATACTTTAATTAATTTATAGTAACTATTTGTTTATTTACAGTATACATATCATATATCATTATAAATAAACATTTAAAAAAAAAAAAAAATATACAAAGATAAAAAAACAAAATATTGATTGTTAACAAATATTTAATTTCGAAAAGGAAGGTTTAAGATGTGGTATCTTTTCAATCTATGCAATTCATTTGAGTCGTCCAGTAATGCAATAGCTAGAGGGTTAACATGGTTACTAAGTCTAGTCAAATATTTCTCACTTAAAGTTTTTATTATTTCCTTAACAGTTTGAATTTCAAGGTCCTTGTGTATTGCTTCGTTTGTAATAAACCATGAAGCTTGAACAATAAGTCTTAGGGTTTTGGATTGATATCGTTGAAGTATCTCAATGTTTGAGGTGCTTGCGGTTCCCCAGAGCTGTACGCCGTAGGTCCATACAGGTTTCAAAATTGCTTTATAAATTCTTAATTTATTTTCTATATTCAGTTGTGATTTTGGACCGAGTAACCAGAAAAGTTTTCTATTTTTCATATTTAAATGTTGCCTTTTGGCTTTTATGTGTTGCTTCCATGTTAGACGACGATCCATGTGCATTCCAAGGTACTTTACACAATCCATATTGGGGATTTGCATATTATTTATTGTAAGGCTAGGACAATCTCCTCTCCTTAGAGCAAAAGTTACGTGTACAGATTTTTCTGCGTTTACTTTAATTTTCCATTTTCTTAGCCAGGATTCTAACAAATTTAACTCATTTTGTACACAAGTGGAAGCCATGGAACAGGATTCATCTGCAGCTAATATTGCAGTGTCGTCTGCATATGTTGAAACGCTTACTTTGTCCAGAACTGGCATGTCTGCTGTAAATATCGTGTATAACACCGGGCTAGGAACGCTGCCCTGAGGGACGCCTGCTCTTATATCTAGAATATTAGATTTCTCATCTTGAATTTTTACGTAAAACATTCTATTCTCTAAATAAGATTTGATGATGGAATATAAGGTCGATGAAGAAATTTTTTTATTTTTGATAAGAGAAGAGTGTGCCACACTCTGCCAAATGCCTGTTGTATATCTAAGAAAACTGCAGAGCAGTATTTTTTTTCTTCGAAAGATTTTCGTATAACATTTATTACACGGTGGCATTGTTCTGGTGTACCGTGGTTTTGTCTCAACTCAAACTGGTGTTCGGGAATAATCCTCAAATTTTTTAGAATTGGTGACAAGCGACGCAAAAATGTTTTTTCAAATAGTTTTGAAAAAATACTTAAAAGGCTATTGGTCTATATGAAGTCATTGTGTTTTCTGGCTTATTTGGCTTTTTTATCATAATAATCTCAGCGCATTTCCACTGCGATGGAAAGTGATTTAATGGTAAAATTGAGTTATAAATCTTTGTTAGGAATATAATGACTTTTTCTGGAAGATTTTTAATAACTTTCCCGTCTATATTATCATATCCGGGAGATTTTTTGATATTAAAAATTTTTATTTCGGCTTTGATTTCCGAAGGCGAAATATGTTTTATTGGCAAGCACATTTGGTATGGAGCATCTAGATATCTGGCAATTTCTTCATCTACCGCAGACTTATCGAATGTGTGAATTTCAAAAGTTTTAAAAGGATGTTTGGCAAAAGCTTCTGCCATACTTGCATCAGATCGACACCATGTACCACTATCATCTTTGAATGGGGGATTTCTTTTCGTTGGTCTTTTCAAAAATTTTGTTGCTTTCCACAAATTGTGCCCATTGTCATTATCTGTATTTATATTGTCGAAAAAATCTTCAATAGATTTATTTTTTAAGTTGGCTAAATGAATTCTAAGATTTTTTGTTGCATGGTTTAGTAACCTTTTGTCGTATGGATTTCTGCTTAGTTGCCAAGTTTTTCTTAATCTTCTTTTAGTTCTAATAAGCTCGCGTGTTTTTGATGAAAGTTTAACTTTGTTTTCTAAGTCTGAAAGATTACATTGTGGATTTGACATAAAAGCAGCTTCATGTACCAAGTTAGTGAGTAGCTCCACAGCGTTATCCAGTTCCAAATTATTTGTTATAGACAAACTTCAATTTAGATTTTTGTCTAACCAATAAGCAAAGGACTTCATATCTGTTTTGTTGTTGAATTGAATTGAATAGATTTTTTTTCTATATGAAACATATCGCACCTGTACCTCTAAAGTGAGCCAACTCAAAATTTTTCAATTATCACTTTTCGCAAGAAAACGATACACAGTAGTCATATCTATCCACTGTAAAAATCTTATATCGGTTTTTCTAGTCTTTCGTAAAAAAAAATACAGTTGTAACCCTCTTTGTGTTATAAGATTAGTTTCTTTAGAATCCACTAAAAAGACTTATTTTGAGTTGCACCCAAAGAGCTTGTTATTTTTGGTGAACACTGAAAATCCCAAAAACAACTACTATTGATACATACATATCTCACAAAAATAAGTTTCCACACGATAAAATAAATTTCAAACTAACATTTATTATTTAAACTGTTTAATCGGTGAATCATTAAATTAAAGTACTTATCCAATATTATTTAAAATTGAACAAAAGGTAAAAATAAATTCAGCCATTTCGCTGATATTATATAATAATAAAATGAAAAACAACTTAAATTACGTTACATAAGAAAGTTTCCAAGTAATTTAGTATCCACAATGTCACCATTTCTGGTCGACATTTTTGACAAACGGTCATTCATGGTTGTGACAAGTTTCTTGCATTCCTCTGGAGTAATTTTTTCCCAAGTTTCCTTGACACAATTTTTTAATTGTGTGATTAATTTGTGGCGCTTCCTGAGAAATGCGTAGTTTCAAAATTGCCAAATATTTTCATCTTCTAGGTATTTTGTTACTTTTTTGGCGGTGTGGATAGGGGCGTTATCTTGTTGTAGTACAAATGCATTTCCTATTAGTCTCCTTCCTTCCGGTATTGCCACTGCCTTTATAATATTTAAATAAATGTCGGCATTCACTTTACCTTCTAGAGTGATTAATTTCCCTACTCCATTTGTGCAAAAACAACCCCATACAATTAATCATTTTTCTGATCCCTTAAACGTAGTCTGAGTGCACTTATACGACAGTGACTCTCCTTTCTCTCTCCATACATGAATTCTGCTATGAGAGTACTTCAAGCGAATCATGGACTCATCTGTCCAAAGTACAGTTTTCCAAAATTCGTCATTTATAAGGCATGATTTTGATAAAACTCCATCTTTTTTTCAAATTTGCTTTGCTAACGTAAGGAATTTTATTTGCAACACGTCCATGCTTGCCAGATTCATGCAATCTTCTTCGTATTTTTGGCACCGAAATTAATGGATTGGTAGTGGAAATGGTGACGATTCTATTCGCAACCCTTTTCGATGTAAGTCTTTGTCTATCTGCACGTTATATAGGGCATACCCGCAAGTGTTGTTGGAATACGCGAATAACATTTCCGATAGTTGCATGCGATTTTCCGAAAATGTTAGCAATTTTTCTCTGAGAAACGCCACTGCTATAAATTTCAATTATAGCCTTATGCTCTGCCAGTGTAAACTGCCAGTGTAAATTGCACTTCCCATTGAAGTGCCTAAACAATTATAAAAACTAATTATTTCAGGTTAGAATTGAATTTATTAAAAATCTTACAAATTTGTTGATTTTTTGGTTTTATTTTTTTATGTTTTTTCTAAAACGTGACATTACACAATTTAGAAAGCAAATTGTAATATTTTTTTGACCATTGAACGGGAACTAATGATTTTTTGCTCTGGAAACTTACTTCTCTAACGCCAAAACTCATCGTAGAGTATATAAACAAACCCTCAGCTGCCGCTTCTTTGCCGGCGCCATTAGTCGGCTAGATAACGGTTGTTGAAAATAAAATGCATGCCAATGTAAGTTTTCAAATATTTAAAATATTTATTACAGTGCGTTATTGATATAATGATGCCATGGAAACTTATTTCTGTGAGATATGGAATGTATTATTCGCAATTCCTTACAATGAAACAACTGTTTTTCAATTTTATAGTAAATATTGAAAAAACCGTTTTTTGCCTCTACTGAAAATTTGTAAATTTTGATCTGACTCACCTTAGAGTACAGGTGCGATATAATATTTATATAAAGTTAAAGTGAATTGGTCATTTCAGAAACCTCATGTGTCACTCAATTAGAATTTTTTAGGAATCAATAGAAACTGTTTCATACACAAACAAACGAATTTAAAAAAATTTTTTATACCTATTTTAGTATTTGAGTAGTAAAAAATTTAAAAAAAAAAAAAAATGAATAAGCTTTACAGTTAATTAACAGAAATAATGAAAAAAAATCCTGAAAAACTGTTCTTGACTTATGCTGTTTTATAAGGTATAAAACAACCGTAGGAATCATATTTATACCCTATACCACTATGTGGTTTGTGTATAATGACTTTGTGCTGCTGTTTGCAACTACCAAAAATATTTGACCTAGACCCATCTTTTATTATACAGATCGAATCAGAATCATTATCTGATTCGATTTAACGATGTCCGTCCGTCCGTCCGTCCGTCCGTCCGTCTGTGGTTCCATGTAAAGCTTGTAATCAAACTGCAGGTGGCAAATATGAATATATTTTGAGGAAATTTAGTATATGAGCTTCCGTCCGCCATAGGATTAAAACTGTTGATATTGGTGAGAATCGGTCCATGTTCAGACCTAGCCCCCATACAAATGAGCACTATGAAATCGACATAAATTGCCATAAGATCCAAATTATCATATAGATCTTACTCAAATTGGGTTTGTATGCGTTTATTACATCCAATAAAGAGTAGTCCAAAAATTATGCCTATGGGACAACCCTTACTCATCGGCCCCATGCAGAGCTGCTTCCCGATCTGAACTTAAATCAATCAAAAAACAAAAATATTGCACTGATTATTTTCAAATTTTGTTTGTATATATTTTTGCAAAATACAAGAGACTTTACCAAACATGATCAGGATCGGTCCAATTTTAGGCCTAGTAGCCATATAAATATTGCATCCGATATGAACTTTTTCATATCTGCAGCCAAAAAAATTAATAAAAATCCCACTCAAATTTGGTTCATCTTATTTTGTATGTCCAGTTAGTTTGGCCTAAGAGATAGGGTCTCTAAACGCATGGTATAGGGTATCGTATAGTCGGTCTAGACCGACTATAATTTTCTTACTTGTTTTTATTGCTTATTATTGACAATTGCACTGGCAAATAATCTTAATAACATTTTACACATATTACTTTGTCACGTTTTAAGATACATACTGATAAGCCTCATCATTGTCATCTGGATTATATTCAATATTTGCAGTTGGCCAGCTTAAAAAGTTGTTATAAAATGACATGTGTTCTTCCAGAATGCTATCCGGAACTTGTTTTACATCGTCTAATTTTTATTTATGGGCAATTTTAAGTCATAAGCTCTGGCTGATGGAAATGAAACAGAAGTTGAATTTTTTTTTATTAATAAGAATGAATGTTTAATCAATTTATTAATATATTCTTCGACTATGATAGTTCATTTTTAATCTGAATCACACTGAAAACTTTGGTAAGTCGAAGGTGCGAATGACTTTTTCTGGTCCTTTGGGATTTTTTTAAAGATTCAGTTGACAAATATATATTTCTTAAATTCCGCAAGATCTTCAGTTTTTAGTTTTATGACTCTAAATGTTGAACTGGAGTTCGAAACAAAATCAATGTATGCGGCTGGGACGTAGATACGATCATGCTTTCGAAAACTTTTTTTTATGACTCCAAATCACGGACATTTGGTAGAAATGAACGACCACATATGGGAAAATACTGATAAAATTTTTTAAATCTTTTAAGGTTAGTCAAAGCTAACATAATTTTGACGGAGCATCCGTCGGAAATATTATTTATGCCCTATACCACTATGTGGTCAGGGTATAATGACTTTGTGCCGATGTTTGAAGCTACCAAATATATTTTTTACATAGACCCACATTTTATTATACCGATCGACTCAGAATCACTTTCTGAGTCGATTAAGTGATGTCCGTCTGTTCGTCTGCCCGTTTGTCTGTGTCCAAGTAAACTTTGTAATAAAACTATAGGTCGCAAATTTGAACATATTTTGATGAAATTTGGTACGTACACTTCTGTCAGCCATACCATGAACGGTATTGAAATTGGTTCATGTTCAGACATAGTTCCCATAAAAATGACATCTATGAAATCGATTTAAATTGCCACATGACCAAAATTATCGCACAGATGTCGGTCAAATTGGGTTTGCATGTATTTATTGCACTCATTAATCACTAGTCCAAAAATCAAAATCTATAGGACAATTCTTAGTCATAGCCCCCCATATGACTCCTCCCGATCTTCACTTAAATATATTAGAAAACAAAGATGTTACACAGATTTTTTGGTTTGTATATATTTTTGAAAAAAATAAATGACTACCAAATGTTATCAGTATCGGTCCAGTTTTCGACCTAGTTATATCCTGCTCATTTTTTTTCCGAAAAGAAATTAATTTTTGAAATGAAAAAATCCATGTCATCTTGGTGGCAGTTCGCAAAACATTCCTTCTTACATCTGCAATAAATAAGCGATATATTAGGTTTATAAAGGCTCCGATAAAAAACATAAAATTAATAAAAGTTTTTGGATAATATTTGTTTTCCTAGATAATTAGAATTTTCTAAAACACATCTTTTATACTTTGAGGGATTACACGTTATCCTCTTTTTCGGCTCACTGTCATTCTCAGAGTCACTTGAAGATAATTTCCAAGCTAATATTGCTTTTGGCACAAAATAGTTGAGTAAAAGACAGTTGAAGTTAATGAGTCTACAAATGTGACTTTAATAATGATTATTGTCAAATTGGAAGATTGGAATATTGTTGAACCAATCAGAACAAAGCAAAATTTGCCTTATATTTGATTTAAATTTAATTTAAAACGTCAAACTCAGTAATAAAATATTCCCGCCATTTAGTAGTACTTGCAAAAACCTCTAAGTCACTGACTAATGTTGTTAATGCAATAAACGTCTTTCACCCAGTATTATTGGAAGGGGGAAGAATGTACCGACTTATGTGGTGTTTAGCCCGAATACGCATCTCCCTTTTAGGAATCATTTTCAGCAAACAAAGAAAGATATGTGACTTGAGAAGTTTTTGAAATTACTGATTCAATTCTTTTTTATACCCTATACCACTATGTGGTATCGGCCATAGGATGAACGCTATTGAAATTGGTGAAATTCGGTCCATGTTCAGACCTAGTCTCCATACTAATGACCCCTATGAAATCGGCATAAATCGCCATAAGATACAAATTATCATATAGATCTCATTCAAATTGGGTTTGTATGTGTTTATCATACCCATTAATCAGTAGTCCAAAAATTATTTTTCAAAATATAAGTGACTTTGCCAAATATGGTCAGGATCGGGTCATTTTTCGACCTAGTCCCCATATAAATATAGCACCCGATATGAACTTTTTCATATCTGCAGCCAAAAAAATAAAAAAAAATTCTCCTAAAATTTGGTTTATAATTATTTTATATATCCAATTAGTTGGACCATGGTATAAGGTATCGTATAGTCGGCCTAGACCAACTATAATTTTCTTAGTTGTTTTTACATTAAAATAATATGCCCGGTTAATTCGGTATAGCACATTAGCAGACAATAGTATAACAAACTACCAGCCATTTTTTTTAATGTCGTCTTTATGGGCCTTTTGTTTGTTATAAATATCCTTCAAACTAGGTGGTCAAAGACTTTCATATTTTCCTGAGTATTATGCTAAGACTTGGAGTAAAATACCACCGAAAGTTTATGATATTTGAGTAAAGATTCTAAAAGTTAAAGTCAAATAACAAATAGGTACACAACATTACCGGAACTTTACTTTTTTCTATAAAATAAGAATAAAAAGGTCACTAATTTTTTGCAAAAACATATACAAACCAAATTTTTTTGTTTTTGATAGATTTAAGTAAAGATCGGGAATCAACTTTATATGGGTGCTATGACTAAGAACTAGCACATAGGGAATTATCTTAGGATTACTGATTAATGGATAAACATACATAAACCAATTTTGACCGTGATCTATTTGATTTGGATATTTTGGCAATTTAAGTCGATCTCATAGGGGACAAAGTTTACGTAAACACACAGATGGATGGAAAGACGGACATCAACATATCGATAATATAATAAAGAATGGGTCGATACAACAAAAAATGGGTATATGTCATATATTTTTTGTTGTTACAAACATCAGCATAAAGCCATTATACCCTGTAGCGTATAAATATTTGCAATTATCAAAATATTAATATATTAAAATAAATTATGTACTCCACCCCAGCTGCACTATCAATAACAATGAAAACAAGTAAGAAAATTATAGTCGGTCTAGCCCGACTATACGATACCCTATACCATGGTTAAGGGAACCTATCTCTTCGGTCCAACTAATTGGATATAGCAAATAAGCATAAACCAAATTTTAGTTGGATTTTTATTAATTTTTTTCGCTGCAGATATGAAAAAGTTCAGTGTGTGGACTAGGTCGAAAAATGGACCGATCCTGACCATATTTGGTATAGTCACTTATACTTTGAAAAAATATATACAAACCAAATTTGAGAAAAATCTGTACAATATTTTTGTTTTTTGATAGATTTAAGTGAAGATCGGGAAGCAGCTCTATATGGCGCCTATGACTAAGAATTTTCCTATAGGGAGTAATTTTGAACTACTGATTAATGGATGTAATAAACACATCCAAACCCAATTTGACTGAGGTCTATATGATAATTTGGAACTTATGGCAATTTATGTCGATTTCATAGGGGTCATTTGTATGGGGGCTAGGTCTGAACATGGACCAATTCTCACCAGTTTCAATTGCGTTCATCCCATGGCCGATAGAAACTTATGTGTCAAATTTCATCAAAATATATTCATATTTGCGACCTGTAGTTTGATTACAAACTTTACATGAACACACAGACGGACGGACGGACATGGCTATTTCGGCTTGAAAAGTGATTCTGAGTCGATCGGTATAATTAAAGATGGGCCTAGAACGAATATTTTTGGTTGTTACAAACAGCAGCACAAAGTCATTATACCCAAACCACATAGTGGTATAGGGTATAATTAACTTCTAATTCCAATCTGCTCTGAGCTCTCAAAGATGATGGAGAGCATGATTTGATTACCATCTTGTCCAGAGGGCATCTTACTTCTTAATTATCAACAAAATAGCTTCTGTAGAATGCGTTCTACGAGAGACCTGTCTGATTTGCATTCTGAACGTTCGGGTTGATTCATTCACGGTTTCTGTGAAAGTAAAGTGGTTCTTCTATATATTTTAAAGGCGTTCTATGCATGTGGCACGGTGCACTGATATCAAAGCTTAATAAATTTCGGTTCGGCATTGACGCCTGTCGATTAATACCGAATTTTGTCAGAGATCGCACAATACGTGTTGTTATTGTAGGGGTCTCAGCCAATGAGTTGCAGTTGAATTCAGGGCTACCCCAATGTTCGTTTCGTCTATTTTTTTAATAACTTTCTAAGTCAAACCTTTAAAATTATTAACAACAACATTTATTTGTTGACCCTTATCGATTTGGATTCGTCTCTGTCATATGTATCTATGGGTGATAAAGTTATTGGGGAATAGGATAATCTTGATTTTATAGACATAAGAACTTAATGCGATGTCCGTTAAAACGAACAAATTTTTCAAGTGTCGAAATAAGTAAATAGTTAAGTGTCACGAAATTCTAAAGCGGAGTAAAGATTACTTCAGTCTTTCTGGGATTCTTAAAATCTATACTACCTTACATCCGGTCAGTAATGAAATGCAACTCCCATATATAGACGGGAGCCTCAAAATCTGTTTCCGAACTACAGGACCATCCAAATTTTGTTCAACTTTTTCGAGCATTGCTGTCACAAATACCATGAAAATTGTTGGCTTCCAGTTGTTGCTGGTTTATCAACATGAACCAGTTATTTCACGTTGCCCCACCAAAAATTCACGAGGGGTATCAAATCGCATGACTTTGGAGGCCACTTCACCGGTCCAAATGTTTGTTTCATTAAGTCCATGGTTGCGACCGCCATATGACACGTAGCGTCACCATATTTTGAAACAAAAAAATTATTGTTCTTGGTACGGTAACTATCTCCATCGACCGTAACGTGAGCTGATTTTTGGAAGAAATTTGGTGCAAGGATATCACCAGCATGTGAACCGCAATTTTGTTTATTTACGAGCCCGTTCGGCCAAACTAAGCCTCATCAATGAACATAATTTTGCGGCAAAACATCGATACAAGTTGCACTAATCGGTGGTTGATTTTCAAAGTAAATTTGTGTAACTTGGTAATGTTGTTGATTATAAATGTCACAAGTGAGCGTATGGCAGTTCCTTTCACAGCCACCCTTTTGTAAGTTCTATCTAAGAAAAAAAAACCCTTTATAATTTCCAAATAAATTTTAAAAGCATTTACCTGTTGGTACATGCATCAAACATCATCTTATCCACTTCAATGTTTTAGACAGGTTGATGAAAGTAGACTACTTTTTCACACGGGGCTTAAATCCATTTATTCGGTTATTTTTTATATGATTTAATGACGATTTATCCTCTAGTCATAATTTTCAGAGGTGCATCTTCAACTGGCATTTTGTGCGAATAAGATGGTGGTATTATAATGACATGTTGATTAATAAAGACCCACCAACCAATGTTCCTCCTTTAGGGCAAGTCATGGGCTCTTGTTAAAACTTTATATGATTTAGTCACTATTGTACTTCATATCCTTTAAAGAATTCATATGTCCGCGATGGCAGGTTAAATAAATTGAGATCCAAAAAGTTAAACTGACATCATTTGATATAACTATGTATATCTATTGTAAGATATCGCATCGCTTAGTTATATATGTGTGATCATATTTCTGAGCACGTTATTTATATACAATAGACTCAGAACCATTTTTAAGTAAAAATTTTTCCATGGAATACATATTTTTTATTGCATATAATTTTATAAAGTTGCACCCCTAATGTTCATACATCTTTATAGCCATACGTGTTATCATTTTAATTTTTTGTATATTTTCTGTTGTATACGAATGCGAAAAAATTTGCTACGATTTTTTTTTTTTGAGTTGATCCTGATACAATACTTCTGTTACATGAAATACAAATTTCAACAGACTTTGTATGCAACAAAAAGTATCTTTAACTCGAACATTTTGGAGATAATTTATAATTTGTTCATTAAATTGTATTACAACATGTCGATAATGTATTTGCATAACGTATATAGGCGTACAGTTCTTATAACTCGGATTGATGTCAGGTGTGTAGCATCAAATAATTGAAGAGGGATACATATGTGAATAAATAAAAAAGCCAATTATAAAACTGCAATTGCTTATGAGTCTTAGATGGAAAATTTTAAATTATTATTAAACTTCAGTTGATAAAAATTAAAATTCAATGGTTTAATATTGAAACAATGTCATTGGTATATTTTTTTCCTGTGAGTATATTTTTGTGCTAAGTTTGTGATGTTATTTGAAATTTATCTAAACAGCTCCAATTGAAACGTTATTTTATAAGAACTACTGGTCTTATTATCAGATACTAGGATCATCGTTACCAAGTTGCCACATTTAATTTGGTCTCCATTAACTCCTGAAAAAAATAATAAGTAAAATAATGTAGTCTTATCATTCAGCTGAGCTTAATAAAGTGACGCATATATGGGTACCAGGTCACAAAGGGTACCAAGGAAATGAGAAGGCCGATGAACAGGTAAGGCGTGGAGCAGAAAGACTATTTATTAGTCCGAACCCTCAATTCGGATTCATAAGAAAACACATAACCGAGACAGATGGATTAAAGACGAATCAGTGGAGTATTGGAATGGACAATTACTACTTCAACACTCAAAAAAAAAATTCTTGCAAAAGAGGAACAAGGATGCCCTAAAATTGAACAGATCCAATCTAAGACTCATATATAGGGCACTCACAGGGCACTATGCGTGCAACTATATCCTATACAAAATGCATTTGGCTAAAAATGAAACGTGCAGATGCTGCCTGGAGATGATGAAACCATGGACTGGCAAAGTGTCCAGCGTTTTCATATCTAAGACACAAACTTTTTGGCGAATCTGAAATCAGGGAGGAGGCATACAAAACATTGGCGGTGAAGGATATCATCAAGTTCCTAAACGCTGTAATGAACTAAGAAAACAGGAGAGAACAAAAATCTGAAAGAGGGTGCACAATAGATCTACTTGGTCGCAGTGCAGGAGGGAATAAACCCAACCCGACAACATCGTAAATCGTAAATCGTATCATTCTTAAATTTAGTATATTTTTTTTATGCACTTTATAGCTGCTTTAAGTTTTATCAAACGAAATTATAGATTCGCTTAACTTGCATCCGCCTCTGGATTTAATCATAGATATTAACATGTTTTGCATGTATGAATATATTTTTTTTTATTCATTATTTGCTTTTTTTTTTTGCCTACTTTTAAACGAAATTAATTTTTTCGTGAAATCACCACATTCAATCAGATGCATAAAACTTCATAGCAAATAATTTTTTTACTACAATATTAATATATGTATGTAGATAATGTTCGTATGTAGAAATATATATTTCTTTATGATAATTCAAGCTGTTAATATGTTTTTTGAATGACCCACATCACACATTATTTTTGGTTTGCATTACTGTTCTCAATGACAACAATAATTTACCTAGACCCGAAAATAAGACGAGCACATAGTGTGATCCCCATAGAATCTACTTAAACTTTTCTCTACATCCATTGTTGCCGTAAATCATGGTGTAGGATATCATTGAGGTGTTAGACTGACCTTTATTGTTTGATGTTGCTGTTGTTATTTATAGTACATATGTGTATATTTAGTAGCAACGCCTTACTCCCGGAAGTATAAATATTTTACATAAAAAAGGGCATTTAAATTTTGTCAATTCCTTATGCAACAGAATATATCTGTTATTGGTATTTAATTAATTAAAATTATTAAATTTATGATTTTCATCATTATTACTATTTTTTTTTTTTTGGTTTATTTTAATCAACTTATATTTTCTAAGTTATGAAACAAGAAATTTATTGATAATGTTTAATAAAACTAGTCATACATATTAATGTAGATCGTGCAAAGATTAGGTGTATTATAATATAATAATGTTTGTGTTATTCAATTATTTTTTAACACTTTCATACCCTATTCCATTTTAAAAATTTGTAACACTCAATTTTGTAACATGTGTAAATACTTT
Source organism: Cordilura impudica (assembly GCA_963682025.1). Lineage (NCBI taxonomy): Eukaryota > Metazoa > Arthropoda > Insecta > Diptera > Scathophagidae > Cordilura > Cordilura impudica. The sequence continues at coordinate 60,506,053 of OY821520.1, read as the reverse complement.
TTATGAAATACATTCGTTTTCAATAAAATAGTACTGCCAGATTTATTTTTGATTTGTATGTGTAAAATTTCGTTATACGACATATCTCAAATTAAGTGAAAAACTCCATATGTTCTGACATAAGGGCAATTAACTAGCAGAGCAGAGCACTCGAAATTCCAGTGCAAATTCTACGATATTTAATTTTTAATTCAATTGTTTTCTTTCAGTGATTTTTTAAATCTATATATATATAAAAAAATTATGAGCATTTAAATAAAGCTCATTAAATTGTGAATTGCTAAATAAAATTAATTAAATTTCATTATAAATATTTGTTGAATACACCGAAGGTATATAAACGGATTTGTTAATAAATAATTTTATAAGAGTCTAAATATAAGCTAATCAATTTTGACCAATTCATTGTATAGTTATCTATTTCTAGCCTATATATGTGCTTTATGTATGTGCTAGTAAAAACTTTAAATGTTTATTACTAAAAAAAAAAATGTCACAGATAGTGCACATCAGCAAAGACATACCTCTCAAATGGTATAGTCTTTGCCAAAATCGGTTGATAACTAAAAGCGTAGAAGCGATCATTAGAAATCGCCTTGCTAATGAATTTTATAGATTCTACTTTAACTCATATGATAGTGGAAAATACAAATAAATATAAATAAGAAATAATGTTAAAGTCGGCTGTGTCGAACCTTTTATGCCATTCCTCTATCATGAACATAATATTATACCCATTATTGTGTGGGGTTACCATTTTAATATGGTAATTATTTAGTTCTAGTTCTATTTAAATTCAAAGCTAATAGCTTTTCTTTTTGACCACAATTTATTACATTTTCTTATTCATTGTTTTTCTTTAAAAACAAAACTACATTATTATTCTATTACAACAATAGAAAAACTATTTAGATGCCTACATAGGAGATCAAAGGAAAATACTTTTGATCTCAGACGCCATTAGAACACTCAAAGTCAAAGTAAGGGATCATATTTTGCAATGTTTTGAGCGATTAAAAATTATGAGTTATTTATAAAAAAGTATCAAATTAGGTTTTTTTATTAGTTAGATTTTAATGTGCTAATATAGAGATACACAAGCAGATTGAATACAAAAATATAATAAAAGCAAGTTGTGGAAAAGTAAACAGTTTTATCAGAAATAAATATCATCGTTTCATCTTATCAACAATAACATGAGAGTTACCGAATATATGTGTATACTGTTTGATAGCCAGGGTTGCCATCCCTAGTGAATATTTTTTATCAAGTCTATGGGAAATTATTTTTACTAGTGTTCGCCCAGTGGTTGGAATTCAACCATTATTGCAATAATACAAAACCGCTCAGAGAAAATTCATATTTTTTATTCATTTCTAATAAAATGTACTACCGAAAGAGAGATCATGGCTTAACTGGTTTAACCTATATCAGACACAAACAAGTAAGAAAATTATAGTCGGTCTAGACCGACTATACGATACCCTATACCATGCGTTTAGAAACTCTATCTCTTAGGCCCAACTAAGTGGACATAGAAAATAAGCAAAAACCAAATTTGAGTGGGATTTTTATTAATTTTTTTTTGGCTGCAGATATGAAAAAGTTCATATCGGATGATATATCTATATGGGGACTAGGTCCAAAAATGGACCGATCCTGATCATGTTTGGTAAAGTCTCTTTTATTTTGCAAAAATATATACAAACAAAATTTGAGAAGAATCAGTGCAATATTTTTGTTTTTAATAGATTTAAGTGAAGATCGGGAAGCAGCTCTATATGGGGCCAAAGGCATCATTTTTGGCCTACTCATTAGTGGATGTAATGAACGCATACAAACCCAATTTGAGTAAGATCTATATGATAATTTGGATCTTATGGCAATTTATGTCGATTTCATAGGGGAAATTTGTATGGGGCTAGGTCTGAACATGGACCGATTCTCACCAATTTCAATAGCGTTCATCCCATGGCCGACAAAAGCTTACATACCAAATTTCATCAAAATATATTCATATATGCGACCTGCAGTTTGATTACAAGCTTTACATGGACACACAGACGGACGGACGGACGGACATTGTTAAATCAACTCAGAAAGTGATTCTGATTCGATCGGTATAATTAAAGATGGGTCTAGGTCAAATATTTTTGGTTGTTACAAACAGCAGCACAAAGTCATTATACCCAAACCACATAGTGGTATAGGGTATAAAAAGTATTCTGCACTGCTCCTATTGACAATCCATCAAACAAAAAAAAAATCAAGCGAATACGTTGAGTTTAAGGAGTTTAAATGGTTCTTAACTTTTTTCACTTGCCTATTTATATTTAGAAGATATTAGCTTGGTTTTAGCTTTGTTAGATTTACGGTGACTCTGTAGCAAAAACATTAGAATTTGATAAATATTACACCTCGATTATACGAAATATATTTAAACTGCTTAAAAATCTTGAATTAATCAAAAGATGATATATGAGTAAAATTTAAAATTTTGTTAAATGAAAAAACTTTCAATATAGACATGTTTCTATAAGTTAAAATTTTGAGTTGTTCAAAGAAAAAAAATAAATAAATAAAAAAAATTATGTTAGTTAATGTGATTAATTTTCATAAATAGTTACTTCACTTCTTTTTAGGAAGTACATCCTTTTATAAGAAAATGTACACAACGATACTTACTGCACTTATAAAACAAGTAAGAAAATTATAGTCGGTCTAGACCGACTATATGATACCCTATACCATGGTTTAGAGACCCTATCTTTCGGTCCAACTACTTCGATATAGAAAATAAGCATAAACCAAATTTGAGTGGGATTTTTATTATTTTTTTTGGCTGCAGATATGGAAAAGTTGATATCGGATGCTATATCTATAAAGGGAGTAGGTCCAAAAATGGACCGATCCTGATCATGTTTGGTAAAGTCTCTTGTATTTTGCAAAAATATGTACAAACAAAATTTGAGAAGAATCAGTGCAATATTTTTGTTTTTTAATAGATTTAAGTGAAGATTGGGAAGCAGCTCTATATGGGGTCAAAGGGATCATTTTTGGACTACTCATTAGTGGATGTAATGAACGCATACAAACCCAATTTGAATAAGATCTATATGACAATTTGGATCTTATGGCAATTTATGTCGATTTCATATGGGTAATTTGTATGGGGGCTAGGTCTGCACATGGACCGATTCTCACCAATTTCAATAGCGTTCATCCCATGGCCGATAAAAGCTTATATACCAAATTTCATCAAAATATATTCATATTTGCGACCTGCAGTTTGATTACAAGCTTTACATGGACACACAGACGGACGGACGGACGGACGGACGGACGGACGGACGGACGGACGGACATTGTTAAATCAACTCAGAAAGTGATTCTGATTCGATCGGTATAATTAAAGATGGGTCTAGGTCAAATATTTTTGGTTGTTACAAACAGCAGCACAAAGTCATTATACCCAAACCACATAGTGGTATAGGGTATAAAAATTCTAAAAACATAACGCCTGCAATCACAACAAGTAAGAAAATAATATTCGGTCTAGACCGACTATACGATACCCTATATCATGCGCTTAGGTAACCTATCTTTTAGGCCCAATTAATTGGACATAGAAAATAAGCATAAACCAGATTTGAGTGGCATTGTTATTAATTTTTTTCCTTTGGATATGAAAAAGTTTATATCGGATGCTATAACTGTATGGAGGCTAGGTCGAAAAATGGACCGATCCTGACCATATTTGGTAAAGTCACTTATATTTTACAAAACATATATAAACCAAATTTGAGAAAAATATGTGCAATATTTTCGTTTTTAATAGATTTAAGTGAAGATCGGGAAACAACTTTATATGGGGGCTAGGACTAAGAATTGTCCTATTGGGTTTATTTTTGAACTACTGATAAATGGATGTAATGCACATACACAAACCCAGTTTGATCGAGATTTGTGACATAATTTGAATTTTATGACAATTTAAGTATTTATAGGGGTCGTTTTAATGGGGACTAGGTCTGAACATGCACCGATTTTCACCAATATCAATAGCGTTATTGCTATGGCCGATATAAGCTTATATAACATTGTCATAAAAATATATTCGTATTTGCGACCTGTAGTTTGATTAAAAAGCTAACATGGACACACAGACGGATATACGGACAGAATGACATCGCTAAATGGATTCAGAAAGCGCTTCTAAGTCGATCGGTATAACAAAAGATGGGTATAGGTCAAATATTTTTGGGAGTTACAAATATCAGCACAAAGTTGTTATATATAGTCACACAAAGTCACGCACAGTCACGGAGAGTTCCAAAACTCATATGTATAAGGAAAGAAAGAGTTAATAAAAACTTTAATTTCATGGGTTAGATTACCAAGTTTTTCTGAGTAAAATGTTCGAGAAAATTTTAATTAAATTTCAAAAACTAAGAATTCATGCATAAAAATGCAATTTAAAAGAACTGGAAATGACGAAAGAAACATTCCAGCATGAATAGAAGAAAAGGTCGTCCATAGACCACATGAAAAAGGAGATAAATGTGGCAGTGACTGAAAAAACAACCTGGCAAAATTTATAGCTTTTCATTCCTGGATTTTTTTTATACACTCTTCACACCACTGTGAATAGGGATATATCAGTCTGTCATTCCGTTTGTAATGCATCGAAAAATGCATTTTCGACCCCATAATATATTTTCTAGATCCTTATAAGAATTCGAGTGGATATAGTGATGTCAGTCTGTCCGTCTATATATTGAAATCATTCTAATGAACAAAAAAAAAAAAAAAAAAAACAATCTGCCTGGGTACAGTTATGAATATATTTTGTTTAACATTATTTCGAGCAGGTTGCTATTGGGGCAAAACAGGCATCACGTTGCCGAGATATGTCCATAGATATTACGACACTTTTAAAAATTCAGGGTGTTTGTTGTATTAATTTATTATCAAGTTTATCAAATTGTGACGCCGTGACGACCCATGGGTATAATACTTTTTTTCATATTAATAAAATTACTCAAAAAAATTTTCAATTTCGTTAATTTAAACAGCCCTATAAGTATACAATGGTGTGTCAAATTTGTGCTTTAGGTATTTTATAGCTTAAAATATTCATTATTTGTTCTATTACCAGTAATGATATCTGCTTTTGATATATTTGTAAGTATGAATATCAATACACGGAGGATGTAATTCATTTGTAAACTGTTTTTTTTTTCTTTTTTTTTTTGAATTATTACACTTTCTTTATACATTTTTACTAAAGAAAACACACACAGATAATTCATTTGTATAGTGGGGTTTTTTTATAAATTTTTCTTGGGTAGTAATACAGTAATGCCATTTTTTTACCTTTTTGTTTTAGCTAGAAAGATAGCAAGAGGCTCAGGAAAAAATAAATTTTATAGAAAGCACAATACTGGTATAATTTCACGAAATTCAACAAATGAAGATCCATTTAATATATTATTGGTAACGTCAGATCCGTTCATCTCCAGTATTCGAAACCAATTGAAAGTGGAACATACTAAAGGACAGAAATAATATAGAACAGACTATGGAATATTTGCAATCAATATTTGAATCAAATGACTAATAATTATAATTGCCTTTAATTGTTACTAGATGACCCCTGCTGCTCCGCAGAATTATATTTTATTATATTGATTTTTATAATATAATACCAAAATCTGCCAAGAGAAGTTAACGTTCAGTAATGCCAAAATATGCCAAGAGAAGTTTACGTACAGTAAAAGTAAAGTTGATTGTCCACGCATAACCTTCCTCAAACCAAACGAATTTAAGCAGTTAATAGCTCAAAAGAAAGAGCTGAGTGTTCTGAGACTTATGTCAACAGCCTACGTTAATTAGAACTCTAGTTATAGAGGTTTGAGTGAAGGAAAATATTGAAAAAATATTGAAAAAAGTATAGCTTGAGTAGTGTGGGGGTTGAGTAAGTTCCATTGCTTGATGATAGATCTGTGTCTAAATACCTTTCATTTAAAAAAAAAGCAGGAAATCGGCCGGATAGAACGGCTAGACGGAATGACTTTAGTTTTCATAAATTCTTTAAATATATAAGATTTAAGTATGAAAAACATAGTATTAGTAAAAAATAATAATAAAGGGAACCTCCCATTGTTACAAGGCTATTAAAATCTATTGCAGTTTTATTTTTAAAAGGTTTTTTCCTCATATATGTATTAAATGTTTTAATAAATAATAGAGATTCAACAAATAGCAGCCCTTATTTTCATATTAGCAGATTTATTTTGCTAAAATTCACAAATTTGACAGCAAAGAATTACGAATTTTTCTGTAGCAATATCAAGACTTTTGGATAATATTATTAACATTGTTTTGTGTGTCAATATTCTTTGAGTGTAAACAACTTTTTTCAAATTTGACAGCAAACAGCAAACATATGGTTTCAAGATAAGGTGAATAGCTTCAAGCGATGCGCGCTAACGTTTTTTTTTAAATAAGGTTCAATATTTACATTGTATAGGAGCTACCACGCCCATTCATCCAATCCCACTCACTTTCGGCAAGTCTACTCAACATTAACTGTAGATGATGCCATACCAAGTATCAAAGCCCTCCCTGCCATAGTACTCGAGATATGTGTTATTAAATAATTACTTTATATGGTAGATGACACGGCAACTAATCCAATCCCAGCCATTTTTTGGCACCGTCACTCATAGCATCATAGATGTGCTCACAAATTTTCAAAGCTTTTCTTATCATTGCACTCGAGATATTAATAAGAACTTTCTGTTGGAGGTGTCACGCCCATTGACCTAATTTTACTAACACTTATCTAAACTATTTTCGAATCGACTCAGTCGCACATACAAATTTTCATAAAAATCAGTCTTGACGTTTAGGAGGCGTTCAGTGATATATACGAGGACAGAAGATATATTTCAGTTTATATAGAGATAAAAGGAATTTAGTTCGTTAAACGTGAAAACATTGAAAGAGTTCTACAACGAGTAAAGTTTTGAAAAGGCATTATTGGCACGCTTTTGTCGTGGTATGATAAAAACAAAAATATTTTTTGCCTTCATTTGACATCAATCACGATATCACATGACCAACAGGAGTATTTAAAATATATAATACTTTGTAAAGGAAATAAGATATTGAAACGAAAAACTGTAGAAGAAATTTTACTATACTTTGTCTCTATTTGGAGATATATATTATTACAACTTTTTTAATATTAAATAATTGTAAAAAACTGATTAGGAATGCTAAATTAATATACTCGTAAGGAAAGTTCAAAAAGGCACACAAATGAAGGAACATTTGACGATGGCCTTAAATTTTCTTAATGATCGATTATACTGAAGTATCTATTTTTTTTCGTTAATCCAAATCTACATTATTTTACACTTTAAATGCAATGACAATTATATGAATACGAGTAAATGTGTTTGCAATATATCCTTAAACTTTAATTGCCATTATGCTCTTTAAATAATTGATATTGTGCAATCTGTTAGTTGTGTTGATATGGTTCGAAACATTAATGATGTTGGCAAAAAAGCTTTTTTTTTAATATATCAATAATGCATTGATCGCATAAACATACATTGTATGTTTGTGTAATTAAATCTTTCGATATATATCAAATACACACACACACTCATACACATGCTCGCATTAAATATTTATGTTGTTGCGCTCACCTAGTTCTGATTGCCCGCAATTTGTTCGTATATGTTTTTATGCGTTAATTAATGTTGAATTTTTTTTTTCCAGCATGTTGTGTATTTTTTTCTTTTTTTTTTTTTTTTTTGGAGAGCTTCTCTCCATTCGACCTGTTTATTTTTCGTTTCATTTTGTGCATGTGGCTCGAGGACTTTTGTGTTTCTTTCTGTGTTACTGAGTAGACTCATCATTATTTTTAAAGCTAAAAGTTAATTTAGTATTGTCACTTTCCTGGTTGTCTTCTGGTGATACGTGCAACTGCTGTGCATTTGTATAGAGATATGTATGCAATAATATAATGTATGTTTATTCCCTTCCATTCTGTTGTAGATATTAACCAGTTACATACATAAAGGGGTTAACTCTCGCTGTTTTACTAGTTTAAACAATTGTATGTACTTGCTAGAAAAAGTATGCGTACACCTGGAGATGAAAATTTTAAATATTTATAAAAATATTCATAAAATATTTTAACCCCGCTACTATGTTAGAAAAAAAAAAAATACGCATGTTATGTTCGGGTCATATTATGACCCCATACTTTTATTTTGAAAAAATTTTAATTGGTATAGTTCAAACATTTTTTTAAGGCTTGTGATCATTGCAATATGTTGTCTTTAGAGTTATTGTGTGTCGGTGTGGTGGACAAGCAGGTTTTTTGCAAGTTACGCACTCAGTAAAGGTCTTTTTTTCCTTCTTCGACGGGCTAAATTTGCACCTTTTCCGTTCACTAGCACACTAGAAGGCGAATGCGTTTCTTCGCGAGGAAGCCGACTACGCCTCTTGATATGTTCTTGAGCTAAAACTTCGCCGAGTTGCTCTAAAATAAGAGCCTTTTGTTAAGTTTATTTTTCTGCCATTCAGGATATATTTCGGTCCATATTATAAAAGCGTTGAGAGTAGAAATATCTAGTAGATTAGAAAACAGGGCAACTGGCCACCGATTGGTTTTTCTTTTGCACGAATATGTACGGACCATTTGGTCCATTGTGTCGACTCCGCCTTTTGTTGAGGTGTAGTATTTAATTATTTCCGGTATTTTTTTTTTGATGATCTTCCAAAGTATTGCTGTTATGATGAAAAGTGCTAAGCAAATAAACCGTTCTGTATCTTTTTGGCACATACATAACTACAGTTTCTTTGTCATGAAAAAAAAAATTTGCTTGAGTAAATTGGAAGCTTACGCAATTCCAGTGCTGTAGCATGAACCGGCAAAAATCGTTTGTTTTTTCGCACTGTACCAACAATAGTAATTTTTTGCTTAAGCAATTCGAATGCAAGATTATGACTCGTAAAAAAATTATCGGTAGTCACATTTCTTCTACAATATGTAGACACTAAGTCTAGAATAACCCGTTCAGCATTGTCTTCCACTTTGCCTAAGTAAATTTGGAATTGTAAACAAAACGCGGTGTCAGAATCCGCTGCTATCCACGCTTTCATGCCATATTTCCCAGGTTTACTTGGTATGTATACGTTGAAAGGGCATCTACATCGGAAAGGAATAAGCTCTTCGTCCACCGTTATATTAGCATTTGGAACGTAAAGGAGTTGCAAGTTTTGAGTCCATTGCTCATAAAATTTATCTCCTCTTTGTTCTGATCTTCTTCTTTGCCTATCGTCAAATGCTAGTACACGAGAAATATTGGTAAATCGCTCCAAAGACATAATTCCTCTCAAAAAAGGACGTCCATGAAATTCATCCCACAGGTAATTAAGACTTTCACCGTATGAGCGGTAAACTCCTAAAATAAAAATATGTCCATTATATGAATATAATAGAGAAGATTAGCGTAAACAAATACCAATAAGCAAAAGAATCCCCAGGTAAGCATCGAACTCAATATCATCAATAGCTTGAAAGCTTTCGAAAATAGCGTTTCCTTGCAAATTGCTGAAGTGAATTATATCCATTTTCATAGCTTCTGTAAGGCACAAATCAAAAGTATCACGAATTTGCGTAATACGATGAATAGCATAAGAAGTCACACCAGGCTTTGTTTGAAGAATATTTTCACTTCCTGCACGACTTAGACATTGTAAAGTTGATATTGTTGACCACTTTATCAGCCGATCTTTATCAAAAAATTCGGTGCCATTAGTTACGGTCATTGCACTGAAGGCTTCCGTCCCACTGGATATTGATTGTTCTGAAGATAAATATTCCTCTTCCTCAGGTTGAAAGTTAGCATCACCATCATCACTTGCTTCATCTTCAAGGTCACTCAAGAATGCTTCAATTTCATGCTCAGTCATTTGTCCATGCTGATTTTATAGACAAGTAAATGTAAAAAGAATTGTATCTTATGCATAGTATGAACGTAGAAACAAAAATTTAGTTTATATATACCTACCAAATGTCTAGATTCCATATTTTATCAAAATCAAACTTTATCGTCTATAAACTTAACTTTACAATAGAAACTGATCACTATGAAATTTAGCACAGAACTAAAAATATTTGGTGTCTTTGTTACTGAACACAACCGTTATAACTGTAAACGCATGCATTGGCAACAAAATCAAAATTATGAAGTATGCTTTGATTACTTTTCAATCATAACGGCATAATAATCACGAATGGTATGTTGCAAAAAATACCGATATTTGATTCTCAGTTGCAATTTATAAAATCTTACTGCAAACGCTGGTGAAAATTTTCAAAAAAATAAATATATAATCTTATATATTTATTATTAGTTTTGCAAAAATGATAAGGGGTCATAATATGACCCGAACATGATATGTGTAAACACTTGCAATAAAAAATTGTCAAAGCCTAAAATGTTATTCAAATTAATTGAATTCAATACATTTCAACAATTTATGCACTGAGTAGTAAGAACTTTCAAATATATTATACGAGTTCGAAATAAGATAACATTAAATACGATTTGGGTCATCAAATGGCCCTAACGTAGTAGCGGGGTTAATTGTGAATTACAATAATAGGAATCCCACGAATTATACAACGATGCAACCTTACAACAGATGAGATTGCCAAAATCAAAAATTGCATGTGCGCATACGATATTGTGAATAAGCTCATCTAATAGGAAATTGTTCAAAGATAACAAATCTTTCACCTTCGATAAAATAAGATTTTTAATTTGGAATATATAGCCCTTCAAATTTGACCAATTTTTAGTTTTCAAAAAAACACACAACTTTTAGGCAATTTGATCCCGTTTCAGGTGGAATAAAAAAAATTTAACTATTCGTAATTATTTTATTTCCGTTGATTTATGTATTTATTCAGTATAATATAGAAAAAAAATTACTGTTTGTGATTCTACAGGTAAACCGCTATTTACCAATTTACCAACTAGGCAATTCCACAGAACGTGGGACAAGCATATTTTTTTTTTTTTAGAAATACATCTCACTCAGTTCTCAGTTTGTTGTACATAGATTGAAGTTTCTAAATGACAGCATTTAGAGCATCTTTTTTTTTCTACCATTACAACATTTTGTATGAGCACACATGGAAAAATTATTATTTTATTGTTTTATTGTAATATTGAACTATTAGTATATTTTCTTGAAAGAATTATCTAAATAGATTACATTTATGCTGTTGTTTTAATTTTACAAGTTAAAATAAACTGTCAGTAGTAAGATTTGTGGACAGTAAAGTTTTTGTAAGGTGAGTCACAAAAATATGTTTTTTGATGTGTAAACATCTATACGCGCAGGGGGATAAATTTCTATTTCACAATACAATCACAAAAACCGCGTAACTCATATCGGTGTGAGCTGAAGCAGATAACCCTGTGTGACTTATGATTGTATTGGTGAAAAAATTATGATATGTTCTTTTCTAAACATTTTCCAATTGTCTCAATATAATCAATATAATTTCAGAAAACATCATTTGAATTTCAGAAAACATAAATAGAATTTCAGAAAGCATCAATATAATTTCAGAAAACATCATTCGAGTTTCAGAAAACATCAATTGAATTTCAGAAAACATCAATATAATTTCAGAAAACATCAATATAAATTCAGAAATCATCATTCGAGTTTCAGAAAACATCAATTGAATTTCAGAAAACATCAATAGAATTTCAGAAAACATCAATATAATTTCAGAAAACATCATTCGAGTTTCAGAAAACATCAATTGAATTTCAGAAAACATCAATAGAATTTCAGAAAACATCAATTTTATTTTAGAAACCATTAATATAATTTCAGAAAACATCATTTGAATTTCATAAAACATCAATTGTATTTCAGAAACCATCAATATAATTTCAGAAAAAATCATTTGAATTTCAGAAAACATAAATAGAATTTCAGAAAACATCAATATAATTTCAGAAAACATCATTCGAGTTTCAGAAAACATAAATAGAATTTCAGAAAACATCAATTGTATTTCAGAAACCATCAATATAATTTCAGAAAACATCAATTGTATTTCAGAAAACATCAATAGAATTTCAGAAAGCATAAACTGTATTTCAGAAAACATCAATAAAATTTCAGAAAACATCAATAGAATTTCAGAAAACATCATTTGAATTTAAGAAAACATAAATAGAATTTCAGAAAACATCAATTGTATTTCAGAAACCATCAATATAATTTCAGAAAACATCAATAGAATTTCAGAAAGCATCAATTGAATTTCAGAAAACATCATTTGAATTTCAGAAAACATAAATAGAATTTCAGAAAACATCAATTGTATTTCAGAAACCATCAATATAATTTCAGAAAACATCAATTGTATTTCAGAAAACATCAATAAAATTTCAGAAAACATCAATTGAATTTCAGAAAACATCATTTGAATTTCAGAAAACATAAATAGAACTTCAGAAAACATCAATTGTATTTCAGAAAACATTAAAATAATTTCAGAAAACATCACTTGAATTTCAGAAAACATAAATAGAATTTCAGAAAACATCATTCGAGTTTCAGAAAATATCATTTGAATTTCAGAAAACATAAATAGAATTTCAGAAAACATCAATATAATTTCAGAAAACATCATTCGAGTTTCAGAAAACATCAATTGAATTTCAGAAAACATCCATAGAATTTCAGAAAACATCAATATAATTTCAGAAAACATCATTCGAGTTTCAGAAATCATCATTTTAATTTCAGAAAACATAAATAGAATTTCAGAAAACATCAATATAATTTCAGAAAACATCATTCGAGTTTCAGAAAACATCAATTGAATTTCCGAAAACATCAATATAATTTCAGAAAACATCAATTGTATTGCAGAAAACATCAATTGTATTTCAGAAAACATCATTTGAATTTCAGAAAACATAAATAGAATTTCAGAAAACATCAATAGAATTTCAGAAAACATCAATTGTATTGCAGAAAACATCAATTGTATTTCAGAAAACATCAATTGAATTTCAGAAAACATAAACAGAATTTCAGAAAACATCAATATAATTTCAGAAAACATTATTCGAGTTTCAGAAAACATCATTTGAATTTCAGAAAACATAAATAGAATTTCAGAAAACATCATTCGAGTTTCAGAAAACATCAATTGAATTTCAGAGAACATCAATAGAATTTCAGAAAACATCAATTGTATTTCAGAAAACATCAAATGTATTTCAGAAAACATCATTTGAATTTCAGAAAACATAAATAGAATTTCAGAAAATATCAGTTGAATTTCAAAAAGCATTATTTGAATTGCTGAGAACATTAATGTATTTCAGAAAACATCAATAGAATTTCAAAAAGCATCATTTGAATTGCTGAAAACATTAATTGTATTTCAGAAAACATCAATTGAATTTCAGAAAACATCAATTGCATTTCAGAAAACATCAATTGAATTTCAAAAAACAGCATAATCGACTTATTTTTTATGCACTGGAAAATATGATGTTGATGTTTTCTTTAATTATTAGATGTTTACACATCTCCCTTGTGATCGGACACACATGATTTTTTTTTTTATCTTGAAAAGAAAGTAAGAACATTAAATTGATTTTTTTATATTTTCTCCTTCCTAGAATCAAATATAAAAGAACGTATAGGTTTGGTGGGTAGTTGTTCTTTTATACTTAGCAAAAATATGCATTCTTTTTTGTAAGGTGAGTCACAACTAGCATCTAAAGGAATTAAATATTTTATTGATTGTCTAAAGACCAAAACACTAACTTTAGTTCAAGCTGTTGTTCGAAAACTTTTTAGCAGTGAATGCAATGTAGAATTGGCTTCATCTTTTGATTTGCCAAAAACTGATCAAAAATCGTCCGCTCTATGCCCAGACGTTGTAAATAAAATTTGTATGTATTATGAGAGAGATGATATAAATCGGATGGCACCTGGTCGTAAAGATGTTGTTACGATGTAGAGAGATGGTATAAAAATGAGAATGCAAGCCCGACACCTTATCTGCACATTAAAAGAAGTGTTTCACCTTTTTAAATTGGATAATCCAACTATCGTTGTTGGAAAATGCCAGTTTTTTGAATTACGACCAAAGCATATTTTTTTAAGTTTCCAGTTGCCACATAATGTATGCAGGTGTGTTTACCATGAAAATTTCATTATTGCTGTCAATGCACTGCACACATATGATAAGGATTTTCCAAGTTATTCACATTCATTTTCCGAAGGAATAATTTTCAGCCGTTCTTCTGCAAGTTGTTGGCTAAATCAATGTCAACAATGTAAACATGCAGAAGGAATTTATCAGGCATATTCAATGCCAGAGCTTAATGAGATTAATATTAAATGGCTTTGCTGGAAGAAAGGTAGTAATAATGATCCACTTCAAAAGATAGAAAAGGTTGACCCATTTTCTGAACTTCATAATTATATCACAGGCATAGTTCCACAATTTTTAGAACACTGTTATATAAAACGTCAGCAAGCCAATTCGTACAAAGTAATGCTCGAATTGGTGATTTCAAAGGAATTTCCGAGAGATATATGCATGATTCAAGTCGATTTCTCGGAAAACTATACATGCATATTTCAAGACGAAGTACAAATTGCCCACTGGAGCCAAAATCAAGTGTGTATCTTTACCTGTGCAATGTATCATACAGGTGTCATCCATCCTCTCATTATAGTTTCTAATGTCTTGGACCACTCAAAAGAAACTATGCTTGCATATGTTTCATATATATTAGATGATATGCCAAATGAAATACAAAAAAGTTGAAATATGGTCGGATGGATCTTCACAGTTTAAGAACAGGTTTGTTGCAGGTTCTTTGTCAACCTTGGAAAAAAATTATGGTGTTTTAATCACTTGGAACTTTGTTGCCACATCTCATGGAAAGGGACCTGTTGATGGTATCAAGTTAAGTGAAGGAAATGTATCGTAAATAATGCTGCAGATTATGTTAAAGCAACAGAGATAGCTGGATCAAATATCAGAACTTTTGAACTTAATGAAGCAGATATAAAAAAAATTCCCAACTTAACTTGAGAAATGTTTGGGATAATGCACCTTTACTACAAGGCTTAAAAAAAACATTGCATCAAAGTCACTAACGAAGAATCCAAAGGATTTTTACTATCAAGAGGAAATTTTGCCTTTTCATCTTAATTGCGAATTTGAAAATTAATAGAAATAATTTCTAAGGATTTGATTTATTCAAATGTCGTTTCATTCGTATAAATTCTGAAATTGTTTTCTGCGGATTTAAAATATAATTATTGTTTATTAATATTACTGAAATTGGTGTTAAGATATCTATACTATAATATTATAAAGAGGTAATGTGTGTTTGTTTGTTTGTTTGTTTGTTTGTTTGTAGGAGGTAATCTCCGTAACTACCCATCTGATATTTCTGAAATTTTCACAGAGTCTTACTGCGGATATGGGAAGTGCTATAGGCTATAATTTTTTAAATATTTTTAGTGGGCGTGGCACCTCCCACACAAAGTAAATTTTTAATATAATATACATATATTGAGTATTATGATAGGGAGAGCTTTGCAAATTTGTGTGAGGTCACCTATTGTTAATATTAGTAGCTACGCCGGAAATGGGCGGAATCGGACAAGTGGGCGTGGTACCTCCCACACAAGTAATAAAAAAATATTATATATATCGGGTACTGTGATAGAGAGAGCTTTTCAAGTTTGTCTGATGTCACCTATTATTAATGTGAGTAGTCGGACAAAAAATGGGCAGTATCGGACCAATAGGCGTGGCACTTGGCATACAAATTAAATATAAAATGCCATATATCTGGAGTACTGTTATAGTGAGAGTCTTGGGACTTTGTGTGAGCCCATAAGTTATTCATGTGATTAGTTGGACAAAAAATGGGCGAGATCGGAGCAGTGGGCGTGGCACAGCCCATGCAAAGTAGATATCTAATATCATATCTGCATGAGTACATCAAATATTAATGTGAGTAGTCCAATGAAAATTGGGCGGGATGGGATTAGTGGGCGTGACACTTCCTATATAAATAATATGAAGTACTACGAAAGCAACAGTCTTTTGTTAAGTACATTAGTTATCAATGTGATTTGTTCTGGAAAATATATCGACAAAATCAAAAATTCGCCAAAACCGAAAATTGCGAAAAATAAAAATCGCCCAAAAAAATCTTCAAAAATCAAAAATGGGTAAAATCAAAAATCGTTAAAAAGAAAAATTGCCAAATGATATTCTAAGTTCAAGGCCAATAGTTAAGTGTTGCCAAATCTAATTTTGATAATCCATCTTCTTCTTATGGGCAGCTACATGTACCTTGCTCCAGGGTAGGAACGCCAAAAAATCTGATAATTGTTGTACCGAATGAAAAAACCAAAAAACATTGTATATCAGCAAGTATTCGAATAAAAAAATCTATGCTAATAATCTATACTAACACAATAAAGAGGTAATATGTTTTTGTTTGTTTGTTTGTAGGAGGTAATCTCCGTAACTACTCATCTGTCCTTCCTTTTTCACAGGGTCTTACAGCGGATATGGGAGTGCTACAGGCTGTAACTTTTTAAAATATTTTTAGCGGGCGTGGCACCTCCCATACAAAGTAAATTGTAAATATATATATTAATATGATAGAGAAAGCTTTGCAAACTGATCTCAGGTCATCTATTATTAACGTGAGTAGTCAGACGAAAAAAATGGGCGGGATTGAACAAATGCGCGTGGCACCCCTACACAAACTTAATATTAAATGTGAGTGATATATCTGAATAACTGTATTAGTGAGAGCCTTGGGACTTTGCGTGAGCTCTATCATAACGATTCGTGGGAGGGGCAGGGGGAGGGTGTAGCGAAGCACACCGGGTTACATCTAGTATATAATATACAAAAGGAGGAAGTGTAAGGTGAGTCACAAAATTTGGTAAGGTGAGTCACACACATAATTTAAGCTTATACAATTAATTGAACTCACTTTTGTTTTTTTTTTTTTTTAGCTATTTATCATAATTGACACCTCTTATTAATGCTTCAGAATATTTTTTTTAATGTGTAGTCTATATAAGAGACGAAATTTAGTATATAACATTGCTTCTAACACTTGTGTTCAATTTGTTGTAAGGTGAGTCACAACTGTAAAAAGAGCTAAAGGGGCCGCCATCTAACGTTTTTTTTTTTTCAACTAGTGCTTATTTCGTGAATGGTAACACTTAGCTCATGCCTGATTTGACAGATAATTAGTTTTATCCTTCCGCTGAATGAATATGGTTGTGTATACGCTTGAACAATGCTGGGAAATATTGCGACATTACTTTGAAAATCATGGTAATGTTGCAGAATGTGTGCGAAAATTGCGTACGGATTTTGGAAGAAGAGAAGCACCGTCAGCTCCGTATGTTCATTATCTTGCGAAAAAGTGAAAGAAACTGGCATCCTCATCGACAAACCAAAGCGTAAAAAGCCAAAAACAGTGCGTACACCCGAGAATATTGCTGCTGTGGCAGAAAGTGTGCGCGAAGCGCCATCAACATTAATTCACCGTCGTTCTCAAGAATTGAACATTTCGGAGGCATCATTGAGACGAATTTTGCATAAAGACTTTGGTATGATGCCATACAAAGTCCAATTGGTTCAGGAGTTGAAGCCAACTGACCATCCAGTGCGTTTTCGCTTCGCTAAGTGGGCCTGCGATCGACTTACAGAAGATGCCGATTTTGCCAAAAAAAATCATCTTTTCGGATGAAGCTCATATTGGTCTTGGCTGGTATGTAAACAAGCAAAATTGTCGCATTTGGGACACAGCAAACCCGCACGCATACATTGAAAAGCCGACACACCCAAAACGAGTCACTGTTTGGTGCGGATTTTGGTTCAGAGGCATAATTGGGCCATTTTTCTTCGAAAATGAGCAAGGAGTGGAGGTTACAGTCAATGGCGATCATTATCGGGCCATGTTGAACGAATTTTTGTTCACAAAAATTGAAGATGAGGATATTGGTGAGTCACGTAGTATTGCCCAACTTTATATTTTTTACACTGTATTTTATACTATATTTTATCTGCCATATTTTCAAAATATACTCTTGGATTATTTTTTTTTACTAATTCAACAAAGTCCAACTGCTCCCAGCTGCTCTACCGACTGCTAGAGGTAAAAAAGATAAAAAAGTAATTGTTCCAGAAATTGTATGGTGTGCATCCTTGTTAAACTAAGGTTGAGATGCAGGAAGCACAAATAAACTAATCTTTTAGATTAGCAAGTACACACTTAAAATAGACCAAGAAAAGCGCTTACTTACTGCGCTTGAAATAGAAAAAAAAAAACACTTGTTATGGTCAAATGAAAGAAATTCTTGGTCAAAAATACAATATGACACTAATGTTTTTATCGATAAATCAATGTTTGGCGTATACGTCGATAAAGCCAGGAAAAGGGTGTTCGTAAAAGCATGCGGTTTAGGAATATAGACTGCTTAAAGCAGAAGGTGAAGTTTGCAACTAGCCTTATTGTCCCGGATACATTCCCTCAAAGGGTTAGATGCACTTCACTATTAGAACCGTATATGCAGTTGTATATATTGCAACATAATCAACATAAAATTGACGATGTAAATATCTCGTTCCTTGTTCTTCTTGACCACTCCAAAGCATTTGATACTGTGGATCATGAAGTTCTCTGCCTGAAGTTGCTTAAATTGTTCAATTTTTCTCCTCTATCTACACGTTTAATGTCATCATATTTATCATCCCGTCGCCAATCTGTATTTGCAAACAATAAAATTTCAGGTTCATTGCCTGTTCTGAAAGGAGCTCCACAAGGATCAACACTGGGACCACTACTATTTTCAATTTACATCAACTATTTAGTGCGACATACTGTAATGTCCACATGTATGCTGACGATGTACAACTCTATATAAGAAGTGATTTAAGCAACTTAAACGATTGTTTGGAAAAACTAAGCAGAGATCTGAAACACATTCATGACTGGGCAAATATAAATGGTTTGTGTCTTAATCCTATAAATCTAAGTGTTTAATAATAGCTAAGAAAACTTTGAAGTTACCTTTTGAGCCGATTGTAATGCTTAATGATCAAAAAATAGAAATTGTATCAACAGCCAAGAATCTTGGTATCACTTTTAATTCCACTCTCACATGGTGCGACCATATAAATGCTGCTACAGGGAAAACTTATACAATACTACGGACACTGTAGAACACCCAGTATGTTACACCAATTACGATTATAATTTTATTAGCAAAAACCTACATAAACCAACTCTACTATATGGATGTGAAATATATGCAAGTTGCGATTTTACAAGTCGAAAAAAACTAATATCAACGTATAATGCAATATTAAGATATGTTTATACCCTATACCACTATGTGGTTTGGGTATAATGACTTTGTGCTGCTGTTTGTAACAACCAAAAATATTTGACCTAGACCCATCTTTAGTTATACCGATCGAATCAGAATCAATTTCTGAGTTGATTTAACAATGTCCGTCCGTCCGTCCGTCTGTGTGTCCATGTAAACCTTGTAATCAAACTGCAGGTCGCAAATATGAATATATTTTGATGAAATTTGGTAGAACACCAGCCATAGGATGAAATCTATTGAAATTGGTGAGAATCGGTCCATGTTCAGACCTAGCCCCCATACAAATTACCCATATGAAATCGACATAAATTGCCATAAGATCCAAATTGTCATATAGATCTTACTCAAATTGGGTTTGTATACGTTCATTACATCCATTAATGAGTAGTCCAAAAATGATCCCTTTGACCCCATATAGAGCTGCTTCCCGATCTTTACTTAAATCTATTAAAAAACAAAAATATTGCACTTATTCTTCTCAAATTTTGTTTCTATATATTTTTGCAAAATACAAGAGACTTTACCAAACATGATCAGGATCGGTCCATTTTTGGACCTAGTCCCTATATAGATATAGCATCCGATATGAACTTTTTCATATCTGCAGTCAAAAAAGTTAATAAAAATCCCACTCAAATTTGGTTTTTGCTTATTTTCTATGTCCAGTTAGTTGGGCCTAAGAGATAGGGTTTCTAAACGCATGGTATAGGGTATCGTATAGTCGGTCTAGACCGACTATAATTTTCTGACTTGTTTTAATTTGAGAAAATATGATCATATATCTCAATATTCCAAAAAACTATATGGGGTGACTCTTACTGGTTTAATGAAAATAAGAACGCTATTACTGCTACACAAAATTATATATGCACGTGCTCCGCCTTACTTATCCGAAAGATTACTTTTTACACGTCCACCAAGATCGAACGATATCATACACTTAAGATATCGAAGCTTAATATCTGAGTGGCAGTTCGATATTAATTCAGTTCGTCTTTGGAACATTAAATTTTAACGCCATTTTGTAGCTAATATACCGAAATAAGATAGCCAAAAAAAAAACTAGGTAAAATTATTGCTAACTGTGCACGTGAAATGCCGTCTTACTCATCTGTTTTTTTTTTAATTTCAGAAAAAGGTGATTTCTTTTTATATTTTTTTTTTCATCAAATATAAATGGTTACTACTCGCAAGTTACCATCAATACTTTTTACAAGGTTTGTAGGATTGTAGTCTTGAGTTGTTGCAAGTGGTCAGAACCCTAGCTCCAATAATAGGGGTGTTCTGAAATAATCATTAAGTGAAATTACTGAAAAAATTTGAAACCACGTTAATTTAAACAGTCCTATAAATATACAGTGGTGTGTTAAATTTGTGCTTCAGGTATTTTATAGTTTATAATAATCACCATTTGTTATACAATTACAAGTAATGATATCTACTTACAAATACACGACCCTTTTTACATATTTCTAAGTAACAATGTCATCCATTTGTAACCTGGGTTTTTTATTATCATAACTTTGTTATACCTATGCACTAATGCAAGAAATAAAAAAACACATATAGGAAATTCTTTTGTATAGTCGGTTTTTTAATATAATATTTTACCCAACAATATACTAATGCCATTTTCTTACCTTTTTATGAAGAAATAGACTTAAGAAAATTTAAAGATTAGGCTAAGGAAACTGCAAAAATATATACAACCAAGTACCCATGGAAAAATATATCTGCAACAGTTCACAATATCTTTTATTATGGAGAGGACGTCATTAAATATCATATCGTGAAACTTTGAGATCTACCAGAGCACGCTCATGAAAAAGGAATAAGGATTGCAGATTTTTTAGCGAGCACACTATAAAAAATTTCACGAAATTCCACATATGAAGATCTATTTAATATATTAGTGGCAACGTCAGATCCTTTCATCTCCAGTATTCGAAATCAATGGAAAGTGAAACATCGGGATTTAAAAGAAAAAGTCAAAAAACTGCTAAAAAAACGTAAATAACAGAGAACAAAATATGGGATATTTGCAATCAATATTTGAGTCAAAAGAAATATTCATTATAATTGTTTTTCATTGTTATTTAAGTACGATAAACATAGTATTAGTAAAAAATAATAATAAACGGAACTTCCCACTGTTACATAAGTAATTAAAGTCTATTGCAGTTTTTACTTTTTAAATGTTTTTTTTTTGTATGTTTTATGTATATGAAAAGTCTTACTAAATAAGAGGAGATTCAAAAAATAAAAACTCGTATTTTCATATCTAAACTAAAAATAAAATC
The DNA here is from genome assembly GCA_963682025.1 of Cordilura impudica. Classification (NCBI taxonomy): domain Eukaryota; kingdom Metazoa; phylum Arthropoda; class Insecta; order Diptera; family Scathophagidae; genus Cordilura; species Cordilura impudica. The sequence continues at coordinate 60,484,223 of OY821520.1, read as the reverse complement.
TGAATCATTGCGCTAATGTTCAGCAGATTTATTTTGCTAAAATTAACAAATTTGACAGCAAAAAAATAATAATTTTTTCAGTAGTAATAGCAAGATTTTTAGATAATATTACTAACGTTTTTTTAATGTAAATGCTCTTTGAGTGGAAAAAAATTTTCAAATTTTAAAGCACAAAAATTTTAATTTTTCGGTAATAATAGCAAAATTTCCAGTTCATTTTACTATTTATACCCTACACCACTATGTGGTTTGGGTATAATGACTTTGTGCTGCTGTTTATAACTACCAAAAATATTTGACCTAGGCCCATCTTTTATTTTTCTTATCGACTCATAATCACTTTCAGAGTCGATTTAGCGATGTCCATCTGTCCGTCCGTCTCTCCGTCTGTGCGTCCGTGTACACTTTGTAATCAAACTACAGGTCGCAAATATGAATATATTTTGATAATATTTGGTATGTAAGCTTTTATGGGCCATAAAATGAACGCTGCTGAATTTGAGAAATTCGGTCTATGTTCAGACCTATATACAAATGAGCCCTATGAAATCGGCTTGAATTGCCATAAGTTCCAAATTATCATATATATTTCAGTAAAATTGGGTTTGTATATGTTTATTATATCCACTAATCAGAAGTCGAAAAATAATCCCATTAGGACAATTCTTTGTCATAGGCCCCATATAGAGCTACTTCCTGATCTTTACTCAAACCTGTCAAAAACAAAAATATTGCACAGATATTTCTTAAACTTGGTTTGTATATGTTTATGTAAAAACAAAATAAACTTTGCCAAACATTTAATAATGTTTATAATTTTTTTTAAAATCCAAATATGACATTTGTTTAACAAGTAAAAAAAAACTAAAAACCCATGTTTCACGCTAAATGTTAAAAAAAAAATTAAAAGTTCAACTTTGACCTAGAAGTCAATCAATTTTAATGAAATTAAAACTGAGTCAAGATCAACTAAATAAAAAAATTATGAAAATATTTTAATCGGTTCAAAAGCTTCAGAATTGTAGCCAATGAAAAACGATTTTCAGCCACTGTATATAAGTATATTTTTATTTTTTTTTATATATTAATCAACACTCAGGGGATGCCCCCTAGAGATGCAGTGCATTGTGTTGATCTCTGGAAAATAGGTTATAGGAGGAGGAAAGGTTATAGGAGCAGGAAAGAGAGGCAATTTGTTAATTTTTTTTTTATTTTTTTTTGCGTGACAAACCAAAGTCTCCGGTGGGAATCGAACCCACGACCCCCGCATGATAGGCGAGCACGCTACCTACTCACCTACCGGGGCGCTTAATTCCAAATTCATACCCTTTCATAGAAAAAAAAAGAAAAATGGTTCCAAGTATATAGAATTGATGTTCTGGATTGACCATGATGGCCAATCCAAAGTAAATCTTAAAGCAACGTACTCTCGGCAGTTTTAAATACAATGTGTTAAAAGTGTAGTCTGGAATGTTGCATTAGGGCTCGTGAAAATTAATTTAAATCACGAGCTCAATCACCATCACCCTAACTAAATCCTATAGAGCATTTGTTGTTTTCATGGAGAGGAAAATCCATCATAATAAAATGAACTTTGGATGAGGGGGGTAAAATAGGTAAAGAGGATACTTTAAATTTGGTTAAGTCGATTCTGAATTGGCTCACACAGGACCAAAATTACAAGGCATATCCTACACGTTATTAATTATTGATTTTTTTTTTTTTTGACAAAGGTACGATATCTCTATCATATGATTTTTTTGTTTTTTTATTTGCATAAAAATAACTGATAAATAGTTTAGGGGAGATGTGTAAACATATAGTAATTAAAGATTTTTATAGCACTTCCTTAAAATCAAACAGAAAGCGTATCACTTTATAGCAATCAACTACAGGGGCTCTGTTAATGTAAAAATATTTATTATTTATTATTTTAACCGGTTAATTTTGAATTTTTCGTTTTTAATTTTTAATTTTTCATTTTTCGTTTTTCATTTTTCATTTTTCATTTTTAATTTTTCATTATTTATTTTTCGTTTTTCATTTTTCATTTTCATTTTCATTTTCATTTTTCATTTTTGTTTTTTATTTTTCATTTTTCATTTTTCATTTTTCATTTTTCATTTTTCATTTTTCATTTTTAATTTATTTTTCATTTTTTATTTATTTTTAATTTTTCATTTTTTATTTTTTTATTTTTCATTTTTCATTTTTCATTTTTCATTTTTCATTTTTCATTTTTCATTTTCATTTTTCATTTTTCATTTTTCATTTTTCATTTTTCATTTTTCATTTTTCATTTTTCATTTTTCATTTTTCATTTTTCATTTTTCATTTTTCATTTTTTATTTTTTTATTTTTCATTTTTTATTTTTCATTTTTCATTATTCATTTTCAATTTTTCGTTTTTCATTTTTCATTTTTTATTTTTCATGTTTCATTTTTTATTTTTCATTTTTTAATTTTCATTTTCTATTTTTCATTTTTAATTTTTCATTTTTTTATTTTTCATTTTTTATTTTAAATTTTTCATTTTTAATTTTTCATTTTTCATTTTTTATTTTAAATTTTTTTAATTCTCATTTTTTTTTAATTTTTTATTTTTCATTTTTAATTTTCAATCAGGTTATCTTAATATCATAATTTTTTCACCAATATAATCACATTTTGTCTTACGACTCACATCTTACGCTTACATGTTACGCTGTTTTTGAAATTTACCCCCCTGCGCGTGAAGATGTTTACACATCAAAAATAAATAATTCAGCTTAGTTAATTTTTTCTTATTTTCTTTCGTAGTGTGACAGTTTTAATTTTTGGTGTACGGATACTTTTTCCAGCAAGTGTACATATATAACATATTTTTGCTGTCAACACATGACTGCTTGCGTACAGACAGACTGCATTTGTGTTTTATTTTATATCTTTTGTTAAAAAAAAAGATCCCTAAAAAACGACTGTCTTAAAATAGGTCATACTTATATATTGTTTTATTCTTCTGGTGACATGTGCAGTTCGTTTATTTGAACATGTTTAATGCAGTATGTAAGTTTTCATTTGGTATTCTGGAGTGTATAATGTTGTTATCTACAGGAATTTCTGCTGTTTGATTAATTATAATGTTGCATTAATATAATCGTAATATCTAAGGACTTAATATCTCCTATGTATTAAATTCAGATAGGAAACTATAATTAAAACTAAAAACATAGAGTTAATTTGATTGGTCTACTTGCTCCAAATTTTAGCATTTTTATTTGCTGCTGTTAATTCCCTTTCCACATAAATATTATAAATTTAATAATATTTTAAAACACAATATATAGTTTATTTTTCTCTTTCAATTTAAAAATTTTTGAAACAATTGGAAACTCATCAATTGAAAGTGTCAAAAAAATCAGAAACACCATCGAATATTTGTTTTCCCTAAATGTTTTGTTTTTAATAACTGTGCGTTTTTTCTAGCATTTTAAAACTTGTTAGAAAGAATTTAAGCTTTAAAAAATTTTTGTTTTCCTTAAATTATTCGCAAAAATTTAAGAAATATTTTTACTAGCTCTAGTAAATAGAAAAAAACATAAATTACCTAATGAATACTTCCCGTTTGTGGTTTTTCATTCGAAAAACAATCAATTGTTTCCATAAATTAGTACTAGATGACTGTGGCACTCCTACTGAGTATAACTTAGCCTTGAATATTTCTAAGATGCTTAACAAACACGGACAACATGATAGAAACTATAAATTTATGCCCCATCTACTGCTATTTTCAAACAGTATTCCTTATAAAAGTTGTTGGTGGATTGGAATTTTGAAAGAGAAAAATTAATTTAATCAATAGAATAGAATGAAATTTATGGAAAACCATAAATTGTCGAAATTTGTCCAAAAAACATGTACCATGATGAAAAAATATCGTAGTTATTCATTTTAAGTTTATTAAATAAAGGAAAAAATACATGGTTTTAAAATATTTATTTATTGTAACGCAGAACGTCAAATATGTCAACAATTTGAATGTGTTACGTTTCAGTTGAGAATTCTGAGTTCTACATGTTATTTGTTACACTTGAGGGTATTTATGTAATTGATGTATGTTAATTATTTAGCGATATTAGTTACACGACGAGTCACTACACACTAGTCAAAATGAATATATATAAGGAAAATTTGCTGCTGATTCTTAGAGAGGCAAGATTGTTCGTCTTCTAATATATGGAAAGCCTTATATATGGTTGCCCCCTTAATTTGGAAGACACATATGTTAATGAATTATTAAGAGGTGGGGGGGGGGGGGTAGGTTGAGTAAGGTTTTAAAGGCGTATTTTCATAATCTTTTTTGAAGATATATATAACTTTGGATTATTTATTTCATATACACGTTTTAGTATAACATTTGGAGTATCTTCGAAAAAATTTTCAATTCAAAGTTTTAATAAATAACTCCGTGACAGCGAATATCCTATAGTGTAAGTGGGACGCCAGCTAGGATCACCAAATAATATAAAAATCGCTGGACCGTTATATAATGTATGCCTTGTAGCAATCTACGTACATAGTGGCATTTAAGTTTAATATAATGTATGTATGGGGGCAGGATCGCCATATAGTGTTAGCTTGGCAGGATCGCCATATAGTGTAATGAGGGGGCAGGATCGCCATATAGTGTTAGAGGGTGTGTACAAAAGGACACTAAGATTGGGTGAGAACCGGACCAATCTCAGGAGGAATTTTGTCAAGTGCTTTCCTCAAAGCAGTTCCCACGTGCACGCTAGATGCACTTTTTTTATACAGCACGTAGGCAGATTATGCCAATGTTTGAACCCTTTGGCAGAATATGCCAGTAAAAAGAGAAAATCTCTGTTTGGTTTTAATTATAACCCTTTTCAAATCAGAATTATAATTGATTATTTATTTTAAAATGCTGGTCTTTTATATCATTATAATTTAATATATTTTTACTTAATTTAAATAATAGTCTTCTCTTTTCTTTACATTCGCATATTACAAATTCATTGATTTTTGAACGTTGGACTCAATAGCCAATCAGAAAACGTTCAATAATCAATTTAAATTTTTCCCCTCAAAATTTGAGTGACATTCCTATTTGTCATGGGTTATTGACACAATTTGAATTTTCACAAATTTGTCATTTTGCATTCCAGTGATATTTAATTACATAATAATTTATAGTTTTGTAATTCAACCCTTTACCTAAGGTTGGTGTACTTTGTGGTATGTGTTGAATGAAAAGAAAAGATATGCAAAAAAATAAATAAATGTAAACAAATAAATACAAATAAATATGTGCATGTGCATATAGTAAACAAAAATAAACAAAAAAAATATAAACAAATAAAGATGAATAAATGAAATAAATAAAGATAAATGAAGATGTGTGTAACATCACCACACCCCTACCCTTAAGATGAAATTTATGGGTTTTAGAAAATTCATCAATTTCATTACTTAAAATAAAAATGTTATTTTTGTTACTCTTAAACTTAGTGGTTATTCTAATTTTGTTTTTGTGATATAATATTATATATAAAAAAAATGTAATAAGTAATTTCTATATCTATTTATTAACAATATAAATAAGTAAGTTTACTATGTGCTCTTATATGTAGTAATTAACAATCTATACAATTTTACATTTTCATTTACGTTTATATAATTTTAAAGTATTATTATGATATGATTTCATATTTCCTTTTACATCTAAAATTGAATTTTCATTTTCAGTATTTTTAATTTCATATGGACCATGAGTAGGACAAGTATTTTTTCTCCTACTTTCATATTTTACTAATACTAAATCTCCTTTTTTAAAGTTGCTAACATTAGTGCAATTATCATATTGTATTTTTCTTTTCTCTTTTGCTATTTTAATTAATTTTTTAGCTCTATCTAATGCCGATGCTATTCTAGCTTTGAACTCGTTTGCATAATTTTCTAGATTAGAGACTGGCTTGTTATCTGTAATTTTGTCTGTGGGTAGTCTCGCTAATTTACCAAATACTAACTAAAAAGGTGTGTACCCCGTATCTACATTTGGAGTTGTGTTATATGCAAATGTGTAATATTGAATCCAACAATCCCATTCCTCATTTTCCGTAAAGTTCAATAAGTATTCGTTTAGGACTCTGTGATTTCTTTCTAAGGAACCTATTGTTTGGTGGTGATAGGGAGTGGAAAATTTCTGTTCTATTTTTAACATGTCGCATATTTCTTTCAGTAATTGGTTAGCAAATTCCGTACCTCTGTCAGATTTCAAGATTTTAAAAGTGCCATATTTAAGTATGCATTGTTCTACTAAAACTTGAGCGATGCTCTTAGCTTCCTTTGTTTCCATAGGATAGGCTATAACGTATTTGCTTAAATCGCATTGTAGCGTGAGAATATATCTATAATTATTGGATAACCTAAGTGGACCTATCGTATCGATAGAAATTATTTCAAAAGTATTATCTGGTGTGTCAGTAATTCGCATTTTTTCTTTTATGTTTCTATACTGCTTATTCTTTAAGCATGAATCACAATTATTAATGTATCTCTTAACCATCTTGTTCATATTTTTCCAAATGTATCTTTGTTTTAATCTTAATATGGTCTTTCTGATTCCTTGATGTCCTCCAATTGGACTATCATGATATTCTTTAATTAAATTTAATTGCATGTCTTTATCTACTATTCTCTGCAAAGGCTTATATAAAATAATATTCAAATAAAGATTCTTTAATCTTTTCAACATTTTATTATAAATAGACGTGTAGGTTTCTTTAAACCTTTTCATTGACACGTGTTCAAATATTTCATTATCTACTGATAATGCGAGATCTCGTATCCGATTTTTATTCATGTAAGTAATTAATTTCTCCATAATCATGTCTAGACATGTAGGATTATCGTTAAAACCTATGATAAAATCATCTTGAACTTTATTAATTTGACCGAATTCTAACTTCATAGAAAACATCATTTTGTGCACATTGTTGACATCTGAAATGGACGTACATTCCCATATATGAATATCTTTGGTACTGTCTCTATTTTCAGGAATTAAATTTTGCCTTGCTTGCATACTTCTTGTGATGGGTAGTAATTTCTTGCCAACTGCCTCTTCATCACATGTGGGAATCATTGTTTTTAATATATCAGAATTAATTTGAATTCTCGATAAGGCATCTGCATTAGTGTTCATGCAGCCCTTTTTGTAAACTATATCAAAATCGTAATCACATAAATCCAATCTAATTCTCGTCAGTTTAGAAGATGGGTTTTTATGTGAAAATAGCGAAACGAGTGGTCTATGATCTGTTACTACTGTAAATTTTCTACCGTACAGGTATGGTCTGAAAAAATTTATGGACCAGTGAATAGCTAGTAGTTCTTTTTCTATTACGGATTTGTTTAAGTCGTGTTTTTGATGCATAGTTTGATGCATAAGTGGTAAGTACAAATGTTTTCGAAAAATCTGGATATTGCAAAACAGGTGGGTTAATTAACTTCATTTTCAAAGTTTCAAATGATTTTTGGCATTCGTTAGACCAGTTGAATATTTGACCTTTCTTTAACAGATTATTCAAACATTTAGTTAAGTCTGCAAAATGAGGTATAAATCTTCTATAGTAATTACAAAATGCTACAAATCGTCGAACTTCAATTGTCTTATGTTTTGCAGGATCAGTTTTTATGCCGTCTTTAGTTATTAAGTGTCCTAAATAAACGACCTCAGATTTTAAAAATACACATTTACTTGCGTTTAGTTTTAGATTATATTTTCTTAATCTTTCAAAAACATTAATTAGGTTTTCATTATGATGTTTTAAACTACATCCAAAAATAATGATCTACGTAAAGAAAAGCTTTGCTATCTAGACCTGAAAGTGCGATAGTTAACATTCGCTGGAAACTATTCGATGAAATTTTTAATCCAAAAGGTAATCTTTTAAATTGATAGTGACCATCTGATGTTGAAAATGCAGTGTGATGTCTAGAATTTTCATCCAACATTATCTGATGAAAAGAGCTAGTCATATCTAAAGTTGAAAAATATTTCGCTCTACCCAGTTTGTCTAGTACATCTTCTAATTTTGTTAATGGAAATTTATCGTTTACTAATTTTTTGTTGAGTTGTCTAAAATCAACTACAAGTCGCCATTTCCCTTTATCTCCATCGTTCTTCTTTGGAACAACAAGCAATGGTGAGTTGTAGGCACTAGTAGAATTTTCTATTATATCGTCATCAAACAGTTTTTTAACCTGTTGATTAATTTCCTCTATTTGTGTCTGTGGCAAACGATAATTTTTTATATATACAGGTGTTTTATCTGATACAGTCAAATGTTGAGTATAAAAATTATTAGCTGATAGTTTGTCTCCTTCCAAATGAAAAATGTCAGAGTATTCTTCAATTATTTCATTTAGAGAATTTTTAGCATAATTATCAATATTATCAATATTCAATGTGTCTAATAATTTCTCAAATCGTTTTCTATCTGTACTAGTAAAATTCCGTTTATTTCCAGTTACACAAATATAATTAGAAATTGGTTCGACGTTAAGTTCAATATTCCTAAGTTTTACATCTCTATCAGTTGTATTAAGTATTTTTACGTGAGCAATTCCTTCCTTTGGAATGATGCAATTACTTAGAAATACTCCTTCTTCTAATTGTTTGTTTAGAACCAAACTGTCTTCCGTTAAATCTACGTTAATTTGATGTATGACTTCGCTACGTTTGGGTATAGTTATGTAAAAATCTCTTAAGACTTTTGATTTCATAGGTATGGTATATTCTTCATTCTCAACAACAAAAGTTATAGTAAAAGTTTCATAGTCTATTTTAGCTAATAGTTTATTTAAAATATCGCGACCTATTATTCCATCTGTTATAATTGGAAAATCGTCTTCTATTATTTGGAATTCGTGTGAAATACTTTTATTAAATATGCTAAAATGCATATCAAGTGTACCTAACGAGGTAATGGATTCATTTGAAATGCCTGACAACGTACAACAATTATTTTCGTTAATTGTTTCATTTATATTAAGAACATTATTTTTGCATAAAGATATGTCAGCGCCAGTGTCCACTAGGAAAGTTAAATATTTGTTATCTAATTTATATTTTAATTCTATATAATTTGTAATGTTATTTGTAATATTAAATATTTTATGTTTATTATTTCCGGAAGGTGCATTTAATTGTTCGCTTGAGTCCCCTCCGGACTCTGGGAGTTTTCCTGTAACACGTGTATGTTTCGTGAACTATTGTTATAGTTCCTTCGATTTTGGTTATTATGTCGATTTTGGTTATTTGAATTATAATTGCCATTATTGTTATTATTTCTATTCGAATTATTATTGTAACGGTAGTTGCTATTCGAACTTCTGTTGGAATTGTTTCTATTTGAATTATTATTACTGCTGTCTGAATAATTATTGTTAGTATGTCTATTTGAATTGTGGTAATCTCTACCCGTGTTATTGTTTCGTTGGTTATAATTGGAATTATTGCTTCCCTGATTGTTCCTTCTATTTGGATTATTTCTGTTAGGATTGTTGTAGGTATTGTTCCTGTTTCTACTAAAAAACATAACTTGGTTTTCTACTTGACCTTCTATATTTAATGCTAAAGTTACTGCTTCATTTAGTGTTTTTGGTTGTGCAGCAAATATTGTACTTATATATTTTTCATTCAAACCTTGTTTGAATATATTAAGAGAATATAGTTCATTTATTTTTTTCACGTTGTGTATTTCTGTTTCATTTTCTAACTTTAACTCTTGTATTTGCACTTCGTTTAGTTCGTCAATTAGTTTCAAAATTTTATCACTATAGGTTCTTATTGAGTCATTTCGTTGTTGAAATCTAGAAAGTAGATTTTGTATTTTACTCACTGTTCGATTATTTTTATACCTATTTGTGAGCAATGTTTTTAGGGAACTAAAATCTGTTAATGGGTCGGAACCAATTGCCGTTCTAACCGTTGAGCTACATTTTACGTTTATTATGAAATTTATTAAGACTGGTTTAGATGTATCATTCAAGGTGTCGTATATTAATTTTATTATTGTCAGAAATGGTTTAAGTTCTTGAAAATTACCTTTGAATTCAGGGATTATCTTGAATGCCGTTTCTAGATTAAAAGACGCCATGTTCGTATTGTTTTCTATTTCTGGTTCTAATTCTGTTATATGTGCTTCTATTTTTTCTTCTCCCTCTGGTTGGGGTTCTTCTGTTTCTTTCTGTCTTAATAGTTTTGTTATTTCCTTCTCTAGTTTTACTAATGTTTTCAAAATGTTTTCCCTTTCTTCTAATTTAGTTTCACTTATTATTTCCTGACTAATTTCCTTGACTACTTGTAATTTAGCTTTAATTGTTTTTTGTGTATATCTCCTATTTGGCTGTTTTTTTAAATTTCTTAAAAGTTCTTGTATAATATTAAATTTGTCCATTTAAGGTAAAATAATATTTGTTTTATTTAACTAAAGTATCTAATTTTTAAACATTTGCGGCGCAAATCCTAGATGCCGTTTTAATAACATATTTCTTATAGTGCTGTTGCACTTTGTATAAAATAATTGCAAAAAAGATACAAATTATTACTAATATTATATGTAAGGTGTGGTCATCTTCTTCGATTGCTGGAGTCGGTGTACGTATTGTCACGAATTTCTCGATGATTTGTGTTGTTTTCCGTTGTCTATTACGTTGTTTGCTTCATACCCTGCCAGCATGAGCATTATTGATGTTCCTAGCTTTTTCCAGAAACTCATCCTAGTCTAATAACCGTAATTGTTGATAAAATTTATATTTCTGCTCCCCTTGGCTGATTGCGATAAGTCTTCTTAGCTCTTTTCGCTGTTTGTTTGCTTTGGTTTTCTTGCCGCCCCTTGATCTTTTCTTTATTGGCTCTGGTGATAGATGAAGTTGTTTTGTTGTTCGCCTTTTATATTCTTCTATGGTCAATGCCCTAGGACCATGACTTTTGGGTGTTGCTATGTACTCTGGTATGTTCTTTGAAATACCCTCTGGTACGTATTCTTCGTCAACAGCTTGGTTGTTATTTAATAGTTCCTCATATTTTCTTACCATTCGGTCGATTTCTTCTTTTGATGGGACGTCCTTTAGTGTCGGAAGGATTTCAATGGTGTTGACAGACATTTAGCTAGTTGATGGTTCACCATTAAAGGGATCAGTTTTTTTTTTACAGGATTAATTGATTGATGATGTAGACAGTATTGGTTTTCGCACAATTTATCTTTGCATGCATCTATATAGTGGTGTAGGTGTTTACAGGATCGGTGTTTGCTGGATCGGTGTTTGCAGGATCGGTGTTTGCAGGATTCGGAAAGTTCGTTGTCCAGGGTCTAATTTGCAAGGATCGGGTAACAGAAGTTTTTACCAGGATCAAATTTGCAGGATCGGTGTTTGCAGGATCGCCATATAGTGTAAGTGGGACGCCAGCTAGGATCACCAAATAATATAAAAATCGCTGGACCGTTATATAATGTATGCCTTGTAGCAATCTACGTACATAGTGGCATTTAAGTTTAATATAATGTATGTATGGGGGCAGGATCGCCATATAGTGTTAGCTTGGCAGGATCGCCATATAGTGTAATGAGGGGGCAGGATCGCCATATAGTGTTAGAGGGTGTGTACAAAAGGACACTAAGATTGGGTGAGAACCGGACCAATCTCAGGAGGAATTTTGTCAAGTGCTTTCCTCAAAGCAGTTCCCGCGTGCACGCTAGATGCACTTTTTTTATACAGCACGTAGGCAGATTATGCCAATGTTTGAACCCTTTGGCAGAATATGCCAGTAAAAAGAGAAAATCTCTGTTTGGTTTTAATTATAACCCTTTTCAAATCAGAATTATAATTGATTATTTATTTTAAAATGCCGGTCTTTTATATCATTATAATTTAATATATTTTTACTTAATTTAAATAATAGTCTTCTCTTTTCTTTACATTCGCATATTACAAATTCATTGATTTTTGAACGTTGGACTCAATAGCCAATCAGAAAACGTTCAATAATCAATTTAAATTTTTCCCCTCAAAATTTGAGTGACATTCCTATTTGTCATGGGTTATTGACACAATTTGAATTTTCACAAATTTGTCATTTTGCATTCCAGTGATATTTAATTACATAATAATTTATAGTTTTGTAATTCAACCCTTTACCTAAGGTTGGTGTACTTTGTGGTATGTGTTGAATGAAAAGAAAAGATATGCAAAAAAATAAATAAATGTAAACAAATAAATACAAATAAATATGTGCATGTGCATATAGTAAACAAAAATAAACAAAAAAAATATAAACAAATAAAGATGAATAAATGAAATAAATAAAGATAAATGAAGATGTGTGTAACATCACCACAATCCGGAGGTGCCTCGAAAAAAGTTGCTTTGCTGTGAACAAAATAACTCGTTAAAAAAAATCGAAATGCGTTTAAAGATTGATATATGTATATCCCGAGGTAATCGCGAAGTATTTTTTTATTTTTTGCAGCATTTTGAAGTGAAATCACGATATTACTACAAAATTTCAATGAATTTGTGGTTCAAAAATGGGGAAGAAATGGATAAAAAAAAACTCTTTCTGATTACCAGGTGATTTATGTGTAGAAATTGTGTATAAAATTTCAAAAAGATCGGTTAAATAGATTTTGCGTTATGATGTTCACGGACTTCACAAATGTTTTTTTGCGAGGAAATCGATTTAAGCCTTTCACGATCAAACCAAAAACTGCTGGAAAATTTATATATTTTTTTTTTTTGTAGATTTGTGCTTAACGACTCAACATTTCTAAACAAAAGTATTGTCAAAAATATTTTTTTTTAATTCCTTCAAGGAGAAAATCCGTGGGCCATATATATCCCATTGGTCGTCAAAGGTCAAAATTAGCAACTAATTTTCTCCTCCAAGGCAAGTGATTTGTGTTTGTATATTTTTCATAAATAACTGTAGCTTTGGGTTTGTATTTCTTGTAAATTTTTACATATAGATCACAGAAAATCGATTACTACCTTTTTAGTTTGTATTAGAAATGGAAAGGAAATCGTTTCTTTTGTAAAAACCTTTTTGTTTCACAAAAAACTGTAATTGATTCGAAGATTACCATAATTGATTTTATATATTTGAGGTATTTAGAACTAATCTTTTTCTAAGTCTTAATTAGTTTAATTAATTGTTGATTTAATATTATGAATTTTTTTAATTTAATAAATACATGTAACTATATTTTTTACCGTACTGAGTTTTGCTGAATAATAAACCGATTTAAAATAATTTTCAGATTTTTGGGGCCACCGTCTTAGGTCCTGAGAAAACATGTGCCATTTTTTTTAGTATGGTGTGAAAGCCAAAGCTATCCTCTGTCGACTCAGGTCAGCTTTAAAAAAATCGGTTGGAAAATGTGGAAAATATAAGTAAAAATAAAAATGGGACTTATATGTCTCATTGATCGTGAAATGGTTAAAGTGTTTAATATATACGATATACTGTGTCTTCGTCAGTTTTGCTCCACTTTACTTGAAATTTTAACACAACATTCGCAACGTTCGTTCAGAAAAGAAATATAATAAATTTAAAAAAATTTTTGAACCTTACCCCGCCCTTAACTGCCTGACACGCTTCTATTTCTGATAATCAAATAGAATTCAGTGGTTTCTGGCTCGATGAGCTCATATGGGTACGAGAATAATTGAATTTAGTAAACCTTATTAATATCCATTGGAGTTGAAGTTGCAGATGGGGACCATATTATTTACAGAGCCTTTCCTTGGATTCAGTGAAGATTTTTTTCCGTAAAAAGTAACGTGTCATAAACACTCGAATTTTTTGTTTCCACTTTTGAAAAATTAAAGAGGTAGAGTACTTTCAATGCCTGTCAAATACAAACTAAATGACATAGTTTAAAATCAAAAGTAACATACGAGTATGTTGCTTGTAGTTCCATTTTGCCGGAGGAGACTTTATATCTGATGATTCATGAGTACATAGCCATTATTTAAAGGTAGAATATTTAAAATTTAATATATACTCCCATACAAAAATGTTCGGAAAAATAAATTGATTAAAGTCCTTTTCATTGATATACACTCACAATAAAAAAACGCCGATGTTAATTTTAAAAGGAGATTTAAAATTTTTTCCGACAAATGAGATTTACTATTGTTTAAATGTTTGAAGTTTATTAGATAATTTTTGTAAGGACAAGTTTTGAGCATTTTCAGAACTGTCCGCCTAACAATAACAAATTTTGGGAACATAGTACATAAAAAAAAAACAGAATTCGTTATTTATTTATGTGGAAAAATGCAAGTTTTAATAAATATAGTTTAAATCTATTTTTCATCGCCAGTAACAATTCGATGCAAAACTGATTTTTTCTCTTGTCTTGTCAATCAATTCATGTGGCGTCCATTTTCCACACTTTCGGATCTTTCTCATAGATTTTAAATCATCAGAAACTGCTTAATGTGCAACATTTAACATTTTTGCCATTTGCTTTTGACTCAAAGTCCAATATTACTTGGAATTCGGCGCCTTCTAACTTTTTTGGCGGTCTTCACGTTCTTCATTTCTCACATCAAAATCAATATTTCTGAACCGTAAATAAATAAATAAATAAATAAATAAAATCATCTTTTGCATGTTGCTTCAAATGAAAACAAAAAATTAATGGTTTCCCCAAATCATCATTTTTTGGTACAAAATGCGACATTTTTAAACACGATGAAAAAATATGATCTTGTTTATTCAATGACTTGGTGTATGTTAAGTATGTTTGGCAGATTTCACAGCAACCAAACAAAAATTAATAAGGCTCGTTCACAACATATATTGCCTATCGAGAAACTTGTATCTTCGCGTTCACTTTATACCAGTATACCTACATGACCACAATTCTTTCTTGTTTAGAATTGTAATACGAAAAATAATTTATATAATTAATTGTCTCAGGAATGGTCCTTTTTGAATGCACTAAAACTTGAATTAGTGATTGAACAGACCGTTTTTTCATAGCTACTCGTAAATTCACGTGAAGAAATGATTTTTAACCACTAAATTATTTCATTTTTTAGAATCAATTGGCATTATTTAGAAATATATTTACTTACGGAAGACTACAAATAAAATAAACATACGAGTTTCTATATTTTATCATAAAATAAACATTTGTTCTTAAAATATTCCTTTTTTTTACTCTTTTGCCGATGACATTGGTAAAACAATACGATTTTATATTTGCTAGGAATTGTTTACCATTTTTTTTTCGCTTTTACTAAAACAATAACAGACAATGCCTATAGATCTTTTAAGACTTTTCAATATAAAAGTGAAAAAAAAAACAAAATGTTTTCTTTATTATATCAATATTATTGTTTTGTCTACGTAGTTTTGCCATTGAAAATGTCGATATTGAACATTTCGATTTGTGTATGTTTTCTTCTCCGGGTATGAGTTGTTTGTTATTTGTTTAGGTAATATTTGCATGAATGAATATATTATATTGCAATAAAATTTAAAGAAAATGGTTCTAGTAGACATGCACATGCATACATATATCATATTTAAGAGCTGTGTTTCATGAGGGGTGGAGTGGCTGTGGCTATAATTTAGATGTTTTTATTTAAAAAGGCATTTGTAAAAGAAAAATGTAATTTATGTACATTAAAAGTATTATTGGATTTTAAAGAAAGATCTTTTTGTGTAAAGTATGCTAAATTCTCTGGCTGCATGTTCGTGAATATTTAATAGCTTTTAGTGCAAAAATTTAAGAATTTCACTGATATTGACATTGAAGTTCTAAAACATTAGAATGTTTCTAAAAGAAACTTGGTTTTCGAGCCTTTATATAAAATTTTTTGGGTTTATTAGAAAATAATTTCAAAAAAATATACTCGATTAATTCCACGTTAATTCGAGAGAAGTATCATTAAGCCGCGGGCTTCGTTTGATGGACTATACTTTGTAATCATTGAAATCTCCCTAATCTACTGAATCGAAATCTAAATCTGAATCGGAATCGGATTCGGAACTGTCTGCATGAAACTGCGGAAAAAAATTTTTAATATTTTTTTTTTTCAGAATTTTAGCATACATTTAATTTTTTTTAGTGTCAAAAGATGTGCCCAAAAGTTTTGAAAAAATTTGTGGGTATTCCATGAATAATAATATTTGTTCAGTAAAAAATCACTTCTCCATGAAAAGTTGTGGAACATTATGGCTGTTTTTGGGAAAAATTAAAAATTAAAAAATTTTCTCCGCAGTTTCACGCAGATAGTTTTTTTGTATTTATCGTAACGAAGACTCTCAGCTAAAAATTAATAAAAAACATTCTGTCACATTAGCGCATAAAATATTTTTTTTTCGTAAAAGCCAAGCTTAGGAGACAAATTCCAGAAAAATGTGAGCCAAAATCAAAAATCACAAAAGAGGGATCTATGCACATTGGGGTCAAATGGCCCCAAAGTGGCGATTAATTGAAATATGAAAAGTTTTTGTAACTAAATTTGATATCGCTTAAACGTAGATAAAACTCTGCATCACGAGTTGTCAGAACAATTTATCTGTGTTGTGCTTTTGTGCTTTTTTTGCAGTGAGCTCTCAAATTTATCGATTTATTGCTGATTTTTCGCGAAGTGGAAAAACTGAAACTCTTTGCGATTATTTTTTTCACTAAATCTTTCAAAAGTAAAACTGTTTTGATTGAACTTTCAACTTTAGGTATTTGGTATATGGTATATATTTCATATTTTTAAAAAAAAAGGTAAAAAATTGGGTCATTATCTATATTTAATGGGCCGTAATTTATCATGTTAGTTAGAGTTGAAATTAGTTTTGTTGATTTTAAAAAAGAATAAGATTTCAGGTTGTATTTACAAGAAAACTTGAGACAATGTGCAGTAGGGCGGGTCGATTTAAAAATCGTTCAAGTGACAAGGAAAATCGTATTCTAGGGATCAAAATAAGCAACTTTTCCCGAGGAACTATACCTCTAAAACGAATGCTGATGTCCCGACTTTTTGACCTGTCTGTCGGAAAAAGTTTTGTTCGTAAAATTAAACAGATAACATTTTATTTAAACTACTACACACACTATAAATAAATAAAATTAGTTTTATTTTAGAGAGAAAAAATAAAATAAAACTCCTCAAAAAAAAAAAACTCCTCAAAAGAGATTTATTTGATGACGGCAAGAGCTTTTTAAGACCTTCATCCTATGTTTTATTTTTATACCCTCCACTCCAGTGTGCAGAGGGTATATGTAAGTTTGTCATTCCGTTTGGAATAATTAGAATATAAAATAAAATATTAATATTTGTGATCCTTATAAAATATAAAATATTTATGATCCTTGTAACAACCGGAGTCGATATAGCGATGTCCGTCTGTCCGTCTGTCCGTCTGTGGAAATCACGATGACGGCATCAATCAGGTAGCTAGGGTGTTTGTTCACATAATAAATGATTCACTAACATCCTGAAAAGTTTTCTGTTTAAAATCGTCCAAATCGGTCGATTAGGGCCCGAAATTTGAATGAAGAACTGAAAAAAGTCTTGAAAAAATATAATTTTCTATGTTGTTTTTGTCACGATCATGCCCTCAATAGGAGAGCTAGGGTGATTATTTTTAGTGAGAATTATTCACCAAATTCATGTGAAGATTTCTATTTCAAAAATCATTTAAATCAGTGGAACAGGTCCAGGGAAATATTTGAAAAAATAAAAAAAAAAAAAATTAAAAACATGATGTTTCTATATTGTTCTTGATGTTATTCTAAATGTTGCATTGTTGTGGAAAGTGGTTAAAATCGATACAAAATTTGTTCGACAAACAGACAGTACGAGTTAATATAAAGGGAGTAAAAATTCACCAATATCTAAAGCTAATAATGCTAAAATACCTAGTTATTAATAAAAAAAACAATCTAAATTTAGCAAAAAAAAAATTTATGTATTAATTTATTTAAAGAGAAAAACACAAAAATAACGTTTGATGTTGTATTTTTTGTGTGTAATATTTACATATGCATACATACATACATACACATATTAAATAATACAAATAATATACATATATTATATATATATGTATGTATGTATATCCATAGTAACTGCATGTTAGAAATAAATCGGTATATTATTTTATTTACATAAAATTCTGCAATAGTTTGTTGTGGGGAACATATATTTCTTTTGCATTAACAGAGTGTCACTTCATTGTGCTCAGCGTGACTATGCCGCATCAGATGGCGCCACACTTTTTGTTCTAATTAGCTTTGCAATAGTTATTTCTATTTTAACATGAATGTCAATATTTGCAACTAGATATCATACAAAACAATGTTAAGAGCATACACGGGCTGGTCTTTTATTTCATACGTTTTTTCATTATTCTTTTACAAATATGAAAATAAGTTTGGCATATTAACTTTCTGTTGTCTTTATAAAATAGAGTTACCGAGTTCATCCATTAGTTTTTTGCTTCCAAAACAGTTCTACATAGTTATATAGAACTACTATTCTGCTTTACCTACAAAATATCTGATTGCGATTACATCTAATTTTTAAAAATTGTTTATAATTACTAAAGCATTATTATTCACATAAATACAAAATTGCACTTTTTAAATTTTCAATTCAAATTTAAGAAAATATCAATTCTAAAAACTGGAATTAAAATTTCCAATTATAAATTAGAAAATATTAATTGAATTTCAGAAAATCATATCAAAACGTCGGAAATAATAATTTTAAATTTAGAAGACATCAATTGCATCTTTAATATGTAAATTTTATTCGTTAAATACAAATTGAAATTCCAAAAAAACACCAAATATTTTTACATTTAAAAATGTTTACATTTAAAAAAAACTATTGCCATTCAGGAGAAATTAATAATAATATTAATAATTAACGATAGTCGAATCGTTAAAAAAAGAAAATTGCAAAATTATCAGTAAAATTTGTAAACGATATTCGCTATTAGTCAGCTGTTGTTGTTATCTAAACGACAACCACTTTTGTGTTGTTTATTCAATCGATAAAAACTTAAATATTAAGGTTGAAATGTCGTCATACATAAATAAAAATCATAAAATAGTGAAAATATTTTGCTTTTATTAAAAAACTTTTTTATATAAATAAAAAAAATTAAATAGCATATTCAATTCATTATTTCATTTTCAAATAAATAAACAGAAATATTAGTAAAAAAATAAAGATATTAAACAAAAACATAAAATCATCCTGACAAACACGAAGTAATTTTTTTTCTGTTCTTTGTGTTTTTCGCTTTTAAATAAATAGAAAAATAGATTTGTCGACTGTCGTTAAGATGTATGTACTTAGTGAATCACTTAATCCTTAGTGCAAACAACAATAGCTGTCGATATATTTTGCTATTGTCGGATCGTTGAAATTTACAGAATCGGACTACAGAAAATATTAATTTAAATTCAGTGAATTTTAGAAAACCTCAAATGATATTTAAGAATTGCTAACATAAAAACTGTTACATAAATAAACGCAATTTGATGAGAATGTTATTTTTTATATATAAATTTTCACAATTTTTTTTTTGGATAAATATTTGAAGTTTTTCAGGAAATAAAGATAACAAATTATTTTATTTAAAATGCTTGGGACTTTGGCTTTTTTGCGTTTGGCATCCCTAATTTGATTATTTATTATTATAAATTTATTCTATATGTTTTCAAAATATGGCAGTATTTTAATAAAAAAGTTGAGAGAGCTTTTTTGTGGTTATTATTTTGTTGCTCCATCCGAACCATATGCCCACAATGAAGAAATGTTTGGCCAGTTAAAAGAAACTATACAGCCATCTCCAATTAGCACGATTTAATGCATATAGCCACCCCTACAAAACCATTGCATTTGCAATGGAGGTTAGGGCGAGCTATTTACTTAGCAAAAACTACATTAAACGAGAAGTTATGTTATATAACCGGAAACGCATGCATATAGATAGGTATATAACCTAAATGCATGGCGATCAGCAACCACGATGATCAAAAAGCAAACACCGAAATAAATCCGAAATAATAGAAAAGACGAAGACCAACCCAAAGAATTTTCTGAAATAAATTGTTTACTTTTCCCAATATTTTGTTTACATTTATTATCAATACTCAAACCGAGGTGGAGTGTATCAAAGTTTCGGCACAGCCGAATTTAACACTCTTACTTGTTTCGTTTGAAAATAACTCTTAACTGTGGAGTTGAGACCATTTTTTTTAAGATCACCATAGGTTCTGAAAGATCACTTCAATACGAACCTAATGGTATATGACAGTATAGACTCCTTCGACCCTAACAAGGAGAGTTTTTGAGTTTTAATTTTCTGGATACCTATTATTTACGGTCCCTGATAAATACGTATTAAATATTTATTCCTTTCTTATTTTTTAAAAACGTGTCTTTTTCTAAAAGCACATTAATTATGCTCTAATTTGCAACTTAATTTGATAATTCATCGCTTTACACTACAAAGTTACAGCCAAAGCTGTGAAATAAGAGCATTTTTTGCTCTTCGATCATCCGATCGATCGAAAACGTGGTCCATACACTTGCTGTGAAAAAAAAAGATTTACTTTGACATAGTCACGCACAGTCACGGAGTAATTTAAACCCATTTGCCTTATCCGATCGATCTGAAACGCCCAGTCACGGAGTGATTTAAACCCATTTTCTTTATCCGATCGATCTGAAACTTGGTCGATAGACTTGCTGTGAAAAAAGATTAACTTTGATATAGTCACGCACAGTCACGCATAGTCACGCCCAGTCACGGAGTAATTTAAAACCCATTTCCCCTTATCCGATCAATCTGAAACTTGATCCATAGACTTGTTGTGACCAAAGATTAATTTTAAAATAGTCACGCAAAGTCACGCACAGTCGCCGAGAGATTCAAAACTCATATGCATAAGAAAAAAATTTTAATAATAACTTTGTTTTTATGGGTTAGATTATTTTTATAAATAAAAACAATAAATAAGAAATTCTAATAAATACTGGACAAAATTAAAATAAAATAAGCTTAAAATGTAAATGGTATTATAATATAAAGTTTATATTACCAGTGGCTTTAGTTTAAAAAACTCGACTCAGCCAAATTTAAAACTCTTACTTGTTTTAAATTAATCAGAGATTTTTCTTATCTAAAAAGTTTTTAGAAAAAAATTTTGCATCTTAAATTATTGTCCCATTATTCGAAAATTTTTTTTAGGTTTACATTTTCAAAATCTGCCAACTTTTATGTAAGAGAATTTTCTATAGCAAAAGGTGTTCTAGAATCTATTAATTTTTTATACGCGAAAGGGCTCTCAAAAAAAGAAGAAGGCCTTAGAAAAAGAGTTGTGTAATCAGAATTATTTTTTTTTAATATGTAATAGGTTTCATTTTTTTACCCATTAAAACTGTATCAATTAAAGAAAAGATATTGTAATCACAGTTTTGACCTCAATTTCTAATGACCCTTAAAAATTAAATAACCAGTTTAGTTAACTTAAAGCAAATAGATGTTTTGTTTTCGCTGATTATCACTAAGCACGAAAAAAATTCTAACAAACTCAAAGGTTTAACACATGTTAAAAAAAAAACCATTTTGTTCACTGTTTACTTCTAGCTTTACACCCAGGTGGTCACGGTTATGTTTATTGTGCGCTTTTGAAAACGTGCTTACCGTTTTGATAAAAAAAATTGAACAACAAAATAACAGTTGGGAGCGACAATGTAGTGCGCTACAATATAAATGAACAATAAGAAAATCTCAAACGCGATGATTATAGGAAGCCACGCAAAGAAAACGGAATCATTGCGGCTAACGTATTTTTTGCATTCGTATTGCGATTAATTGCTGAATTTTTGTTTTATTGCGATTACAATTCTATTGAAAAATATTTGACATTCGCAGCAGTAGTCATAATAAGAGTTTGTGATACGGAGGCTGTGAAAACTTGTCTTAGATCATGCAATATTACCATATATAGTAAGGACAATATAATGGAAATTTTTATTAAAATATATATTTGACAACTTTAGGGGTTAATACCAAAATTGGATCCTAAAAGTAAAATCTCTTTTATTAATTTAAAAAATAGGTATGTTTTATTTATGTATATATTTGAAAAGGCAAACATATAAAAATAAAAGAACTTTAAAAAAAATTACATATTTAAAAAGTATTAATTTTTATGCTGTTGAAAAAGATCTTTACTATACAATAATTGAAAGCTTTCCCTCTACTTTTGGTTTCAATATTTTGCTGGGTGTCCATTGTGTTTTAGTACTGTTTCTCAATGGCGAGACATGTAGTCAATTAAATTGTTGAAATTTTTTGGCCACTCTGTCTTGTTTCGAAATTTCGTGTCCGTATTTCCCATAGATTCTCTAGTGATTGGGCTGGCCATTCCAAAGCTCTAACTGCATTAAGTAGATTGTAGCCATTCGGTTACAACTTTGGTGGAGCGTTTTGTGTTTTGTAGTGTTGGAACTTCCAGATCAGCCTTGAAAAACAACCCTTTACCATAATAATGCCACCGCCAAACATAACAGTTTTATTTAAACATTTTGAATTTGCTCTTTTTGCTATTGGTCCTCGTGCAAACGATCTTTTATCATGGCATCCTAAGTTAAATTTGGAGTCATATTAAAAGGGGACAGTCTTCCCATTCCACTTTTCCAGTTTTTGTGTTCTTTAGTAAAATGTATGCAAGCCAGACTATTTTTCTCTGATATCAGTGATTTCTTCACAGGACGATAACACAAAAATCAGCCACAATTTCTCGTCGGGAAGTAGTTCGAGCAAATATTTTTAGTTCCATAATGTTGTTGACCTATATAGGTAGCATTTTTGGACAATTTTTAAACTCCCTTTCAATTAAATTATTCTATCTTTGTTGATTAGTTTTACAGGGCCTGCCGCCTAAATGTTGAGTCATTTCTTGATAAATTTTTGAAATTTTTAATTTATTTATAGAATATTTCGCAAAAATTTTCTTTCACTTAAGACCAGCAGAAAAATTATCTATTATCCAGGTTCTTGACTATTCACAAAACATTATTCTTGCCACTATTTTATAACAGTTATTTATAAGACTAAAGCATTGAAAAATACATTTGCAGTTAACAAGCAGTTGAAAGAGAACATCAGAAACTATAAATATTTAAAAAACCGTTAATATTTTATACACTTTCTTTCAAGCATCTTTTAATTTTAATGTTTTAGTCAACTCTGGTATAGCAGAATAAAAGTTCCTGTGTTTTGGCATCATCAAAAAAGCACTTTTCGTTTATCTATTTATACCGTTCAAAACTATATGTTCTGGGTATAATAAATTTGTGGTGAAGTTTGGGTTGGTGAAAATCGGTACATGTTTAGTACTAGTCCCCATAAAACTAATTCGTATGACATCGACTTAAGTTGCCATAAGATTTTCATTTTCCACAATGACATTAAACAACACACGATATCCCTATGATATTCCAAGGCTGACATCAATTAATATTTCATCCTTAGACGTGTTGACTGTTCTTAAGAATCTAAGAAGTATAAAAAGTTCACTTAATCCGGGTCCAGATGGTATTCCCAGCTGTATCTTAAGAAATTGTGCTGAAATATTGGCTACCCCGTTAACTCATATATATAGTAATTCGGCTTCTTTACAAAGTGTGGAAAAATTCATTTATTATTCCGCACTACAAATCTGGTAGCCGCAGTGATGCTACTAATT
Organism: Cordilura impudica; assembly: GCA_963682025.1. Lineage (NCBI taxonomy): Eukaryota > Metazoa > Arthropoda > Insecta > Diptera > Scathophagidae > Cordilura > Cordilura impudica. The sequence continues at coordinate 60,460,431 of OY821520.1, read as the reverse complement.
ATAGAGCAATTGCAAAGCTTAATGCTATACCTAAACTTTTTGAGAAAATTATAACTGATATATTATCACACGAAATGTCATCAATTCTATCACCAGCTCAACATGGCTTTTTCAAAGGACGGTCTACGACTACTAATCTAATGGAATTTACTTCCTATATAAACTCTGGATTCTGCAAACATAAACAATACACGGACTTTAGCAAAGCTTTTGATAAGGTTAGCCATGATCTACTGCTAGCGAAACTTGATGTTATTGGATTTTCCGGGAACTTCTTAAAATGGATTCGGTCGTACTTAAAACATCGTAAGCAATGTGTAATTTTCAATAACTCTAAATCGAAATATATAGATGTTACTTCCGGTGTCCCACAAGGGAGTCACCTTGGACCTCTCCTATTTACTGTTTATTAATGATCTACCAAAGTCTATTCAATATAGCAATATTATTATGTATGCCGACGATGTAAAAATCTACTTCACCATCATAAACAATGAAAACAGTATACGTCTCCAGTCTGAAATAATAGCTTCTACAAATGGTGCAATGTCAACTTAATGGAATTAAATCTAAAAAAATGTCAGTCTATGACCTTCTTTAGATATTCGCCATCTTCGAACGACTATGTCATCCATGACACAAAACTAAACTCAGTTGAATCGTTCATAGATTTGGGAGTTCATTTTGATAAAAGACTAAGTTTTAATTATCACGTAACAATGACTGTTAATAAGGCAAATGGTGTTTTATCTTTTATAAAGCGTTGGGCAAAGGAATTTAATGATCCTTATATAACAAAAAATCTATTCACGTCTTTGGTCAGGCCGATACTTGAATACGAATCAGTAATCTGGGATCCACAGAACAATGTTTTCATCAAAAAACTTGAATCAGTTCAGAAACAATTGTTACTATTTTGTCTTCGGTATCTTGAGTGGAATGCGGCATTGAGTCTTCCACCGTATCGCAGTCGTTTGGCTCTAATAAAGCTTCCAACTTTGAAAATTAGAAGGATCATTTATAATATAATATTTTTCCTCCACCTGGTTCATGGTAAAATTGATTCTGAATGCCTTCTTGAAAAAATTTGTATAAATGTCCCTAACAGACAACTTCGATCATATGAGCCGGTTTACCTGTATTACCTGTATTTCAAATTTCATTAATTTCGATCCATTCCGAAGAATTTGCACCGAAGTGAACAGACACTATGCTTTAATTGATTTATCCGGTGATGTTGATGTTATTAAAAGAAGATAAACGACATATTTGAACTCTAATGGTTATGTTTATAACTGTATTTAAAGTCGGTATTATTTTTATAAAATATTTTTGTAAATATTGCTCAGCTGTTGCTTTATTGTAGCTGAATTAAATAAATAAATAAAAAAAGATTCAAATTATCATGTAGATCACGTTCAAATTAGGCTTGTGTATTCTTAGTCCAAAAATAAACCGTACACGACAATTCTTAGTCATAGCCCCCATATAAAGGTGCTTCCTGATCTTCACTTAACAGATTTCACCGATTTTTCTCAAATTTGGTTTGTATATGTTTTTGTAACAAAGAAATAACTTTACCAAATTTCGTTGGAATGGGTCTATTTTTCGACCTAGCCCCCATATAAATATAGCATCCGATATGAACTTTTTGAAATCCGGGGTAAAAAATTAATTAAAATTCCACTTATATTTGGGTTATACTTATTTTTTTAAAATCCATTTAGTAGGACCAAAAACCGTTTCTGGAAACGCAAGGTTTTGGGTCGTTCTAGATAGACTATAATTTTTTTAATTGTTTTTTTTTACTGTCTGAAAGAAAAAGATTTGTTATATTTTGGTAGATAATGCATCAAAGACTGATTTCGCAAAATAAAAACATAATTATTTTAGGTCTTAACGCGAAATTATTTAAAAACAAAATTTGGCAAATTCTGAATTACTAAAAGTTTCCAGTAAATTGCCACTGTATATCTATCACAACGGACTGCAATGACATTTTCTGAGTTAAACTGATTTTATTTTTGTATCAATTTCTATAATTTTGTGCTGTAGAAATTAATGATTGAAATAATTCTATATATAAATTTTATTGCTTCTAACCCATTTCTTATCGCAGTATTTTTGAACACATGTTTATCATATCCCGGTTTTGAGTAAATATAAATAATAGATAAATAAATAATGAAATGTATGTGGGGTTTGTATTAAAGTCTATTTCATTACCAAAAAAATAAAAATATTTTTGAAAAATTATCGCAAGTCCCTTTCTTCGCAAAGGGGGGGGGGGGGGGGGGGGTTCGAAAAGTATCAAAAATAAGCAATTTTTAAAATAATTATATAATATATACAAAAGAAGAAAAAAAATTGGTAATCAACCCACCCCTCGCCTTCGACGATTACAATGGACATATGGGCGGCATCGATTTACACGACAATGGGCTTCTCAATTACCGTAACGACATTCGTGACAAAAAGTAGTAGCACAAGCTCTGCGTCCAATGTTTGATCAGCCCTTTTTTCAATACTTGAAAACTACATTGCTGCATTGCATACTCAGAGAATTGCTTTTAATTACACTGTGGAACAAATTCAGGTTAGCAAAAGTTAGGCCGATTCTAAGAGTGAGGGGTGAAAATAGAGGCTAAATCAGAAGACCCATATCGCGGCGTTTGATTATGTTAGATCGAATTTTTTTTTTAATCGACCTTCGATCTTTGCAGTCAAATGCCGATTTTCAGCATATTGTTTATATGGTTTTTTGGCCATAACTCGTCGACTTATTGATATTTTTTCAATCTGTAAAAGCTAAATTATTGCTAGAGGCCTGTGCAACAATCAGAATTTTTTAAAAAATTGATTTAGAAAATTTTTGTGGTGCTTATGAAGCAAAATATTGCAAAAATTATTTTTTTTTTCATACTTTTGAAAATATTTTCCACAAAACAGTCTTTTTTGCTTTCTGTTTGATCTATAATATGCTTCTCAGTTTCTTCAATAAATTTCTTTTGAAAAGAAAACAATCATAAAACAAAACTTGCGTTTTCCAGCTTAATATTAATTTACTTCTCATTTTTTATGTACCAATTTTGTTCAGTGTTGGTTTTGAAGAAACATTGAAAAAGAAATTATAAAAATATGGAAAAAATATATTTTTGAAATGTTAGTTATGAAACGTTTTAAGTAAAAAAACTAAATAAATTAAATTAGTGATTTGGCCAGTTGCCGTTTAGCAGGCGGCTGTCAACATCACTGCTCTCATCATCATCATCAGAATGGTCAATAATTTCGTCCACCAGATATTCTGGAATTTCATCTTTGTCTTCCCCTTCTTCCTCTTTTTGCTAATCTTCCTCTTCTTCAAAGGTGTTTTTGTACCACCAACAAATTGCAGCGAGTATTGCATCTGGAGATTTCTTTCCTATCTACCTGAAATGAAAATAGTTTTCAATCGTTAACATGTTTAAATTGTGCACTCTGACAAAGATATTAGAAAGATCTAGGAATTCAAAATATGCACATTCTATAGTAACCTTATTTCAAATGGAAGCGCAGTTTTTTGATAACGTTCGCGTAGCTCATCAGATTCAGTTGGCAACTGTTGAGCGAATTGATCAAGATGCTGATGCAAGAGATGAATTTGGTACGACATATTAACCCCAATTTCATCGAAAGCTGCCAACATGTTTGCAACAGATTGCCTGTAGTTCTCTTTGCGTTCTTTACCCAAAAGTCCTTTCACGACTGCTTTCAATGCGAGCCATGCATTTAATTCTCGGTCTGTCAGAACTTGGTCAAAATCTTGACGACTCATTAGTTTCTGTATGGCTGGACCAAAGCGCTATTTACTTAAAGGTTTTGGGATTTTTAACGCAAATAATCGAATAAGACCATTTTCTTTTCAAATGAAATTTATTGAAGAAACTGAGAAACATATTACAGATCAAACAGAAAGCAAAAAAGACTTAGTTTTGTGGAAAATATTTTCAAAAAGCATGAAAAAAAATAATTTTTCCAACATCTTGTTTCATAAGCACCACAAAAATTTTCTAAATCAATTTTTTAAAAAATTTTGATTGTTGCACAGGGCTCTAGCAATAATTTGGCTTTTACAGATTGAAAAAATATGAATTAGTCGACGACGAGTTATAGCCAAAAAACCATATAAACAATATGCTGAAAATCGGATTTTGACTGCAGAGTTCGAAGGTCGATTAAAAAAAAAATTCTAACTAACATAAACAAACGCTGCTAACCTGAATTTGTTCCACAGTATTACTCCACGAAGGTAATTTAATTTACAACGCCGCACTGTGAACACATTTTGAGAAGGCGCCAAAAATCATATTTTTTATGGTTATCGATTTTAAAGCCAAAAAATTGCTACTCTACTTCATAGCGAATAGGGTCTTCGAAAATGGACTTTTCAGTGTTTTGCTAAAAGTAAAAAGTTCTTTGTAAATTTTAATTTTTAAATGACTGTAACTTTTTTGTTTAAAAGGATTTTAAAGTAAAATGAATTTTGTATAATTTTGTAACTTCTAAGCTATTATTGCGAGAAATAAAAAGTCAGTGATTTGTGTAGAAATAAAAACAGTCAAAATTTCCCGAAAATCTCCTAATTAATAGAGCATAACTTCTGCCCATCAAAAGCCTTCAGAAAAAGCCTTGCACTCTTCTGTAGTACGAACCCTCCTCTACACTCCAGTACTACATCGTATACTTGCCAGATTCCGCCCGTGTGCACCAGACGAATTTTTATGAATACAAAAGTTTTCCACTATGTGGTTAGGGTATAATGAGTTTGCCCTGATGTTTGTAACTACAAAAATTATTGGACCTATACCCATCTTTTATTATACGGGTCTACTCAAAATCAATTTCTGAGTCGATCTAATGATGTCCGTCCGTCCGTCTGTGTGTTATGAATACAAAAGTTGGTCGTACCGGACATTGTAGTAAATTTTAAAATGTGTGTCACAATTATTGATGGAAAAGTTGCACAAGCTTTAACCGAAACAAAGCCATCCTCAAGATGTTAGTTTTACGGAAGCCTACGAATTTGAAATGTCCCCCCTTCATGCCAGAATACGTTTTATGAAGCGTATTGTTAAATTGGGTTATGATTTGGAATTTGGTCCGTTAGGCGAATCGGTGAGAAAAAACAAAGAAAATTAGGAAAAAAGAAAGCAAAAAAAAGAAATTCTAAAAAAATATATACAGCTAGGCCCCATAACGGACCAACAAAAACAGGGAGAAGGAAATTCAAATTATGGAAATACTGCAAGGAGATTTTTCTCCGATTCCGAAACTGTAGCATCTATCACAGATGTAGATCATGAATTAATAAGACGATTTAAAATCATATAACAAGTTCAAAAAATTTAGAGGGTGCGCCAATAAAACAGCTATACTTTATAACTAAAAATAGTCTTGGGGATATATGCAATCCACAGTTCTTAAAATTTTCTACCATGGGGAACAAATAACACAGTACAACATTTTTCAGCTCATTGATTTTGCCTTCAATTCTGAGAATTGCAACTGAAATTAGCCCGAAAAATAAGACATTCTATGGCATTAGTTTTGTCAAGTTGACTGCCATTATAATTTAATGGCCATACGAATTTTTTTGCTCAAGGTAGATTTTTATCACTTTTTGTATATTTTAATACGGTCATAACTCGGTAACCGTATGGAGTATCACTTTTGTGTTTGAAACAAAGTTGTAGATATTGAATAGGAGAAAAAAAGCGAAACTAACCTACCCGAAAAAAGTGCACCCAGTGCCTTAAAAATGGCAAAAATGCCCATTTTCACTCATTTTTCCCCATTTTCACCTTTTTTGCTAAATAACTGGATAACAACTACACAAATATGCCTTTTTCTTTTTTCATTATTTTGCATAAAAATAAAAATTCCCATTCATGTTACAGCTATTCACACACAGGAAAGATGAGATATTTATTTGTTATCTATGCATGGAAACAGCGCTTAGAACATTTTCAATTATTGTCAATATCCATCATCGCATATTTGTGGATTTGTAATCCAGTTATTTAGCAAAAAATGTGAAAATGTGGAAAAATTGGGGGGAAAATGGGCATTTTACCGATTTTTAAGGCACTGGATGCACTTTTTTCGGGTAGCTTTGTTCCGATTTTTTTTCCTATTCAATATCTGCAACTTAGTTGCAGACACAAAAGAGATATTCCGTACGGTTACCGAGTTATAACCATGTTAAAATGTACAAAAAGTGAAAGTAATGTCGTAAGTGAACGTAATGCCGGAAATATGAACGTATAAAAATTAATAATTTTAAGTAATTTCAGTTTTAAGTTTAGTTTAGTTTATGTGGCCACAATGTTCATTTTTACTTTTTAAGATTTTCGCATCTGACGTGGAATATCAAAACGCAATGATTTAACAATGCAGCGATCAAGACGATCGAATCTTTCCCGACAAGATTTGATCGATGGTTTGAATCTGGAATATCCATGTTATATGTGACATGTTCACGGGTCGGAGGACCATCTGCGTTGTTTTTTCTTGCGCCTGAAAATAAAACAAAGAATGTCGTGTATCACAAGGTACTTATTAGAAGAGCGCAACCAAAACACATGAACAATAAAGAAAATACTTACTTTTTTAATTGTATTTCCTTATAAGAAATTGAACTAAATAAAATCCAAAATCTGCTTATTTATTGCCTTTAAGGCGGAACAGAGTTTGCCCGGCTAGCGAGTTTACAATAAAAATTGATATAGAAATATTTAAATAGACAATAAAAATATTTTTAGCTAAAGCAAAAACATACGACTTTTTCATTGAAACTTCTCTATCTTCAACCAATATCAGGCAACTTTTATGCTCGCTACCTAATGAATTATATTTTAGCTCGGGCTTTTCCAAAAAAAGGCAACATTTGGCCCTTGTGAACATTAGGACTAAAATTTTTCAGGGGCCAAAGTTTGGCATTTGCTGACAAAATTTAACTTACAAAATTTTTAAGAAGTATTAGTTGTAAAATTAACTGAAAAAATAAGACATTATATGAAAAAAAACCTTTTTTAACCTTTTAACACTTGAAAATATGTTTAAACCCTCAATGCCTTTGTTTTATTATCGGTTCATATTTACGTTTTGTAGCAAAAATTAAAGGCTAATGTCCCAGCTACCAGGCAAAAAAAAAAAAACGCATATCAAAATTCCAATCGGCCTTCTCGTGAAATGGCCCAATGTGCGCCGCGACACATGCCCAAACAAACGACCAAGAACTAAATAATTCCATATTATAGTTGAAACTAAAAAAAATATACCGTTTCTTTACTTAGCTGTACTTACCGCGTTTGACCTGAAACTACCTAATACTTATGCTCTCATACTTACCTAAGTATGTATCATAAAAAGCCTAAAAAAATGGCCAGCGTTTCGTCAAACACACGACAATTTTTCATGGAAATTACTTGTCGGAAATTTTTTTCTCAGAAAATATTACTATAGAAAAAATAGGACATTCCAAAAAGTTTCATCAAAAAATTCAAACGTTTAAATTTCTGGCAATTAATGGGTTAACTGAACTGAATTGATATTATCTCAGTCGGTAAAAACTATTGTTTGAAATCGAAATTACACTGCATGCCATCAGAATCTAGTAAATAGATTTATTCTCTCTTTGGTTGTAAACCCCGGCTTCAATATATATAAACTCTTTAAACTTAAAAACGAATTTCTGGATAGCACGAGTTGTTTGTGGGTACTCCATTGTATTTTTGAATATGTATTTTACTATTTCAACTAACGGCTACTTGCCATCTAAGTAACCATCTGAGAATAAAATAATGATATATGGACCTTTCTTTAAATCATTATCAAGTAATATGGCAAATAAATAGATACACTTACCATACAAAGTGAAGGGTATATTTAGATTTCAATCGTTTATTGTAACATTTAACTTTTGGAAGTTACAATGTTAACTATCTTAATTTGTAAAAGCCAACATAACATTAAATTTTTAATGGAATTGTTTTTATTTTTCAAATGCAATATTCTTCGTTGCTAGATCTAAGGAATAACTGAAGTGAAAAAAAAAGAGAAAACTATGCTCAAAAAGCTGAAAAGATATAGGAATGTTCTACAGATGACTTCAATAGGTATTCAAGTTATTTTCAAATTTTATTAATTCTAGCTACATCTAAAAATACGTTTACTTTTTTCGCAATGTGTAAAACTAAATATGATGTAGTCTTGTGTTGGGACAACATAATGGTTGTGTTCTTTTGCTGTTGTTATTCCGTTGTTGGTTTCCTTGTTTTTTTTTTATTTTGGCAAATTTTTCGTAATTTTCAGTATTTCTTGTTTGTTTTACAGCTGCAGGTATCTACTTAACTATTTTAAATACATGAACTTTATATAAAATAAATTCAAAGGCTTTGCATTCTTTGGTTACTTCTTCTCTCCTGTTTCTACTGAAAAAAAGGCAAAAAAAGCATGCTTTGGAGTAGAATATTACAAAAAAGAAACGGAAAAAACAAACTATGCTGATGTGCGGTCAAGATAAGTATCTGAAGAACAATGTTTATGTCACTTAAAACATTTTCAATGTAAGCCTTTGAGTGTATGTGTGTATGTGTATGTATATGTGTGCAAGTATGTGTGTGCGTGTGTAAGTGTGTGTGTGCATGTGTGTGTGTTTGTGAATACAATACACCTAGCAGCATCATCAGTTTTTTGTACATGCATCTATATACCCTACACCAGTCTATGCTACTGTATTTATTCAGATTGTGGTGATGTCTATAATTACGCTGTTGAACATTGTCACTTATGGGAATTGGGGATAGTGCTATGCCGGATTGGATTTGTCATTATTAAACCTAAGGTCATGAAAATAATTTTGGCCTGAGAACGCCAAACCATTTTGAATTTTTATAATATTGGGCTATTACTTTCAGGCTGACTTGGAATTTCTCAACCCCCCCCCCCCCCCCGCCCCATAGGATGGAATAGCTCCTTTACCGTGTTATCCAAATATTGTGCTTAAAAAACTTATATAATGCCAAATCATTTCTATATCAATTTAGTCTACGTCCTTTTCCATATATGGATATAAATCTATTGCTGAAATTTTGTAAATGAATTTCTATGGACCTAATCAATTCCTGTAACTCATATAAGTACCTTTCATTGGTTGATGTTTTATTTGCCATTTTTGTGATAATAAAATTGTTTGTACTAACCTTCATTCTAAGTACGGGCTGAAACGGTGCCATATTAGAACTTCTGTTCAGATAAACTTAGCCATTCATTTATGAGTCCTTCTTAAGATATCAAATTATAGTCTTCATTTCATAAATTTAATAGAAAACCTTAAAGGGCTGGAAAAAAAAAAAACATTTATCTATAAACAATTTTCTTTGTCCATAACTTCATTACATTTCTCTCTAAACATTATAGGGTATTACAAATGCCGGCAGTTACTTTCCTATTTGTTTCTTTTTTTTTATATAAACATCAACTTTTAACCTCACGGGTACAGAACACGAAACTTTAATAAAGTGTCAGTTTTTAATTTTTTTAAATGAACCTCGACAAATTTCGTTGAGTTTTTACAAAGAAACCAATTTCAGATATTTTAATTAAATAAAAAAATTAAAATGAAATACAAATAAATAATTTAAGCTTACAACACATTCATAAACTGCAGCAGATATATTCAGAATTCTAGTTTTTGAGTAGACTACCTTTAAACAAATATTTAAAATTATAAAAAGAGTTTAGGGGGCGTGCGTTCTAGAGAAATACAAAAAGTTAAAATCTTTAACCGTTATGAAATGAAATGAAATGAAATAAAATGAAATGAAATGAAATGAAATGAAATGAAATGAAATGAAATGAAATGAAATGAAATGAAATGAAATGAAATGAAATGAAATGAAATGAAATGAAATGAAATGAAATGAAATGAAATGAAATGAAATGAAATGAAATGAAATGAAATGAAATGAAATGAAATGAAATGAAATGAAATGAAATGAAATGAAATGAAATGAAATGAAATGAAATGAAATGAAATGAAATGAAATGAAATGAAATGAAATGAAATGAAATGAAAAGAAATATATGATGTCTACTGCAATACGATTATTTCAAAAAAATAGTAATTTAAAATTTGTCTACTACAATTGGCTGGGTTGCCACTTCATTATCGGATATTTTAAAAACTGCATTTTTCTTATCGAAATTAGGACAAGTTGGTGCCAAAAATGCAGAAATTGCACTAAAGAAATAATTTTGTGTCTTGTAAGAAGTTTATTTAAATAAAATATTACAACCAGACAGACATCGGTAGATATAATTTTACCAGCATCGTGGCAACCTAGTTCTTATACCAGGTGTGGCCAGTGGCAATTTCTCGCGTTTTTCTTTATATATTCTCAGAAAAAATTTTCTGTTAATTCAATTTTGTAGCAGAGTGTATTTACGAATGTTTTGACGACCAGCAAATCGATAATGAAAATGATACCTTGCTAGTGTACTTCGGTGAAGCTGACTTCGTGCTGAGTATACTTCCTTGGGGGGTTTCGAATTTGGAAGCTCATAGCTCCTCAATGACTTCAACTAGGATAGTAATTGATCCAAGGAGATTTACACCATGTTCCTAGATTCACAGCTTCAGCAAGAGTCTTAAGCGGTATAGGAGGTACATTAGTCCAAAACACCAAGTGGCCACTCCAGTACTCGGGTATAATTACTTAGGTCAAATATAAAATTTCGAGAAAAATCTGTTGAAATTTTACAAATAACTATAAATGGAAAAAAATAACATAGACAATATCGAAGTATCTGTAATAATAATAATAAGCTAGGCGATTTCTTGTGACCGGTGTTTTGTTCTACCGTGATATCCCGATTTTGTTCAAACGTATATTATTTTAAAATTATTTCTTTTTAGTCGTTTTGCAGATTTACAGATTTTTAAATTTTTTCCTTTATTTTGAGTAAATTGCATTTAAAATTGCTAGCAACACATACATAAAATTATACATTAGCTATGTGTGTTTTATTAAATTTGTTAATGTGTTTGTTAATGAGTTTTCTATCTTCATTCACAATAATAATAAACCATCATAGTGTTGGTTTGTGAATTGGCTAAGTTGAAAAATAAAGTTGCCTAGAAATTGCACTCGAATTTCGAACGATGGACTATGCTAGTAAATATAAATACAGTAATTTCATGATTTAACTAACCAGTAAGTTGTCAGGCATCTTCGTTAAACTCAAAAGTTCGTTATACAGAAATGTATTGCATACAACAAATATAAAATTTAAAAGAGCATCAAAAATTACCTTAAAAATAAACGTAATTAAAAATTTAGTTAAAAAAAATTTCACGAAAAAAATTACTTAAATAATCTAACCCATAAAAACAAAGTTTTTATTAAAACTCTTTTTTTCCTTATGAATATAAGTTTTTAATCTCTCCGTGACTGTGCGTGACTTTGCGTGACTATTTTATAATTAATCTTTGGTCGCAACAAGTCGATGGACAAAGTTTCAGAATAACACTGTGGAACAAATTCAGGTTAGCAAAAGTTGGGTCGATTCTGAGAGTGAGGGATGAAAATAGAGGCTAAATTAGAAGACCCGTATAGCGGCGTTTGTTTATGTTAGTTCGATTTTTTTTTTTAATCGACTTCGAACTTTGCAGTCAAATGCCGATTTTCAGCATATTGTTTATATGGTTTTTTGGCTATAACTCCTCGACTGATTGATATTTTTTCAATCTGTAAAAGCCAGATTATTGCTAGAGACCTGTGCACATATCAGTGTTTTTAAAAATTTTGATTTAGAAAGTTTTTGTGGTGCTTATGAAGCAAAATGTTGGAAAAATTATTTTTTTTTTCATGCTTTTTGAAAATATTTTCCACAAAATTAAGTCTTTTTTGCTTTCTATTTGATCTATATATGCTTCTCAGTTTCTTCAATAAACTTCATGCTTTTACTTAAAACTTTTCATAACTAACATTTCAAAAATATATATTTTTTTCCATATTTTTATAATTTCTTTTTCAATATTTCTTCAAAACCAACACTGAACAAAATTGGTACATAAAAAATTATTATTAAGCTGGAAAACGTAAGTTTTGTATTACGATTCTTTTCTTTTCAAATGAAATTTATTGAAGAAACTGAGAAGCATATTATAGATCAAACAGAGAGCAAAAACGACTTAGTTTTGTGTAAAACATTTTCATAAGCCCCACAAAAATTTTCTAAATCAATTTTTTAAAAATATTTAATTGTTGCACAGGTCTCTGGCAATAATTTGGCTTTTACAGATTGAAAAAATATCAATTAGTCGAGGAGTTATATCCAAAAATCCATATAAACAATATGCTGAAAATCGACATTTGACTGCAAAGTTCGAAGTCGATTAAAAAAAATTCGAACTAACATAAACAAACGCCGCTATACGGGTCTTCTAATTTAGCCTCTATTTTCACCCCTCACTCTCAGAATAGACCTAACTTTTGCTAACCTGAATTTGTTCCACAGTGTAATCGGATGAGCCATTTAACACAAATTTCGAGGCTGTTGACAACATCGCCGCATTTTATTCGTTGCTTCAAATCTTGCTCATTAGCTGGATTTTCTTCTTAGTCTTCTTCTTTTGGTGAAGGGCTGTTTTCAGTTTATCTATTTGGTTGATAGTTCAATTGAAATTTAAAATCATTTATTTTTGCTCAGTTCTTAAAAATCATTTTTAAAGTAAATAAAACACGAGTGGAATTAGTATTTAATCATGTATATTGTTGATCGACTTAAATTAATAAAATTACCTACTTTGGAAAGCCGTAGGACTATGCTAAAAGTAACATTTATGATCAACCTAATTAATGGTGAAATCTGTTATGACTTTCTTGTCAACAATATAACTTTTAATGTTCCTCAACGAGTATCACGCCAATTCCAACCACTCTTTTCAAATCTTTTCAAACCAACTATGCTCTAGCTGATCCTCTAAGAAGAATTTGTTGTGTTTATAATAATCTTTATCAATTAATTGATTTTTCGTTGAACACTGATGTAATTGAGCATAATATCATTATTTTCTTAAATTCCTAACTATTTGTTTTTATTTTTAAATCATTTAATTGTTTCAATGTATGTACATATGTAATTAAATCATTTATACAGGTCTGTAAGGATTTATTCCATTGACCTAATAAATAAATAAAAAGGTTAAAAAACAACTTACGGTATGAACTGTTAAAACAGGTATTTATATTATTGTAAAAGTGTTGTTCTGAAATTGCTGAACACAATGATCAATCATAATATGACACGTAGGCAGAAGTTAAGAACAAAAGAAACTAATGAAATTATGGAGTGTTGTCAATCAAATATTGTTTTCATAACAATCATAACGTAAATTGAGAAAAATTTCATCAAAAAAGTTCATGGACGTATGTATTGTCAGGTAACTTTCTCTAAAAATATCGGTTTCGTCAACATTAAAAGTTGCATCCATTGGCAAGTTATATTCCAAGATAACTTGTTGTAGTTTCCTCCTCACTGGTTCATCATTTTGCATATTTGGAGAAAGTTTTTCTACACTTTGTTTTAAAAAGGTATTGGTCAGCCATCCGTGCCCTGCGTTGAAGTCTCCATAAAGTTTTTATGAAGTTTTATGCCTGCCGCATATGGAAATTTCGCTGTCTATGATACAAAGAAAAAAGGTTTGTTTTCCATTCCTGGAAATTCGCCCTGTTTTACCGTTTTTCTATTTCTGGATTAGAGATATTTTCCACAATTTCTTTTGAGTATAAAAACTCACACATCTGGATGAGTTACAGACCCATACATTTTGCACAGATCTGTTTCTCGCAAACCCTTTTGATGACCATCTAATATTTTTATTTTTCCTTTTAAGCAAAACGAGCTCAAGTAAAATTAAAGTACAACGCAAGCAGGACTGACATATAATAATAATAACTCAAATTTTATTTGTTCGTCAAACTCAGGACAATAAATGGAATGTTCGTTAAATCGGAAAACTTCTGTAAAAACAATTAAGAAAAAATTTAACAAGAATTAAACTCCTCTATATAAGACAACAGTAGCGTTCAACACTAACAATATATCCTTACTGAAAAAATTCCCAAACTGGATTGTTCGAAAATTTAAAAACTATATTATCGATTGCAAAAACAGAAATACAATAGCAGCTAACCATTGGATATTGTCATAAAATATTATCAGTTAAAACAACAGAATTGTTATCTCAATCAACTCTAGATTTAGCTAATAACTTTATCGCCATTCCGTTACCAATAAATTCGCTATCTACAATGAATCTGTTTTCTGTTTCAAGAATAAAACTATATAGGACTAGTTTCAGGAATAGTTCCCACTTAAAGTCCCTGGCTTATAATTAAGAGTGTTTTTTTTTTTGAGGTAAACAACTTTTACTTGTTAACACTGCTTTATTTGACAACCGATTTTACAGCTGATAGTTTCCGTTTCTTCAGTTTGGTTTGCCGATATCATCATAGATAAACTTACGCGAAAGCAACGCTCGCAACATTTTTAATTTTTTTTTTTATCAAAATAATGGTTCTGTTCGACAAACTTGTTTTGCACTACATCTGTTTAATGGAAGTCATAATCGTCCATCATATGCATCTCATAAGATCTGAAACAGTGCAGGAACACGTTAAAAAAAATTTAAAGATGCCTCAACGCGGCTAAAATTTTCAAGTGTGTTTATATGGGGAAAATATGACTTCTTTCAGATATTACGAAAATTCGTTCTATAGTTTTATTTTTTCGATAAATCGCACCTGTACCTCTGAAGTGAGTCAACTCAAAATTTAAAAATTTTCAGTAGAGGGAAAAAGGGGTTTTTTCAATATTTACTATAAAATTTTAAAACGGTTGTTTCATTGTAAAGAATTGCGAATAATAAGTATACACCAGTAGTGGTTTTTGTTATTTTTCCAGTGATCATCACAAAAATAAGAAGTTTATTGGGTGCAAGTCAAAATATGTCTTTTTGGTGGATTCTAAAGCAGCTACTCTTATAACACAAAGAGGGTTACAACTGTATTTTTTTTTTGCGAAAGACTAGAAAAATCGATGTAATATTTTTACAGTGGATAGATATGACAACTGTGTATCGTTTTCTTGCAAAAAGCGAAAACTGAAAAATTTTGAGTTGACTCACTTTAGAGGTACAGATGCGAAATTGTTATATAAATCGATATCAGTACTGAAATATCTTTTCAAAAATCAATATAACTTGAAAATGGAATATAAAGTCAAGAAATAACCAATACCACAGACCACTTTTACGCCAAAAAAAACTCTAGGCCATGAAATGTGATGAACACTTTTGTAACTTTACTAAATTAATCGAAACCATCTTTTTTTTTGGTCTCTATACCTATAAGTACTCACCTGTGGAATACTGTTTATTAACAGGTTGTTAACCTATTGCGAAATGAGATCAAACATAGAAAATTTTTTTGATAAAAGTTTGAAAACTTCCTTTTTAAGTTTTAAAAAATTTTCTTAAACAAAATTTCAAAAAATGGATCTGGAACTTTAAACTTTTGCTAAATACATGGTAGAGAAACGTGTGGATTTTTTAGTAAACTCCTCTACCAGAATTTTTTTTCCAGTTTTATTTCACAACCCACAGTAAGGGTTTCATCTAGTTTACTAAAACGATTAATTTTTTCAGTCAGGTTGAGGCACCTCTTAATTTTTTTTTATTGGCCCAAAACTTTGTATTTCCCAAATTTTTTTCTATTCGCATATTTATAGAGGTTGAAGCTTTAAATTTCAACTTCTCCGCCTCCATTTAAGCATGGGCCACTCTAGTGTTCATCCACGTTATGGAAGATGTTACGAAAGGATTTTGGCTTATGAGCTTGTAATATGGAACCTGATGATGGGCAGAATGCTACTGTTAACGACAAACGGTATAGAAAATTAGTTACACGTTTTTCGTACCTCAATAAGCTGGCACTATTCTTGCTGATATGTCATTCCAATAGGTCGAGGCCAGATGGCACACTGCGCACGCTACGATTATTAAATAATTTCACGTAATGGTCCTGTTAACTGGCCACTAAGATCTTCCAATTTAAACCCGTTAGATTATTGTCTTTGTCATTATGTAAAGTCACTTCGATAAACCTGAGGCAATTGCACACCTGAAAATCAATTTTCGTCGAGTTATTGGCGAAATGCGACCGCAAAATTCGAGTTCCAGATTGCGCCATGTACACGTCGTCTGCTGTAGCTGTTTGGCCCAAATCATATCATATCTGATAAAGCTTATTTAATTTAAATTAAAAATATGTTTCTTTGCTGTATTTTGTTTAAATTTCTACAACCTTAAAAAACACCCGGTATTTGAAATCATTCTATATGCGTGGCGTAATTGAATCCACGGTAAGAATGTTTATGGAAACTTTTTTCAATGGACTGAAAAAATTAAAAAAACATGGTGATTATATCTTCACTACCAAACTACGAATGAAACCGGTGTCGAATGAGTGTAATGGATTAATGAATGTATAATGATTAATTATCACGTATACGTCTAGGTACTAATTTTGGGATGTTAATGAATCGGAAGCTAATCTTATTCGATCTAAATGGGTGAAATTTTTCTCGCTTCTGTAGAAAGCTCCATCCGAATTGTGGTCTAACAATTGTTAGGGTTTCCAGATCAAAAAACATAATATTTTAGCGGGGAATGAAATTTAAGCATCGTTGAGCGAAATAATTAACAGTTTAGCCACTAGATAAAACATGAATAGGGTGTAAAGATTTTTGGCGATAGCGGATCATAAAATTATCGCTTATATTTCGACAACTAAACGCTGATACGCGTTTAAAATTAACGCCTTAGGTGGATTACAACTAACTAGTTTAATATAATACGTGAAAAAGTGATTTTATCATATTATTTTTTAAATTTATTAAATTTCGAAGTTTTTATTTATTTTTAATTTCATTTTTTTAAGTTTTAAGAAACTTTCACTAATGACTTTTCTAATGTATAATGTTGGTGTTGTAAATGAATAAATGTCTTCTGAAATGCTTTTAGCAGTTTTAAATAGTATTCCAAAATTTTGATAAACAATTACAATTCATTTTAAGTACGCTTTAAGACAAACAACACCACATAAATATGTGAGTATTTTCAATTCTGCATGTAGTGGTGTATTCAATACATAATATAAAGCAATTCTATGATAGACAAACAATTTTACTGGTTATTGGAGGAACAACGATTATAATGCAAAAATTGAAATTGTATGGAAATATATGCGTAACAAGAAACCTTTTTCAATATGACTTAACAAATAATAAGAGAAATGAAACCCTCGCTACAATATCTTTATTTGTTTGCATAGCAAATTCTGATTAAAGGTAACTGCTAATTGTAACCTTAAAAATTTGGAGACTAAACGTCGGTCCTTTTGTTAATTTTATTACACGAGGGATTGTAATTATATTTTAAGAAAAAAAAGGAAAAAAGTTCAAAACAAAAAATTTAACGTCAAAAGTGTTTTTGCCATATTTCAAAATACCCCATGTGAAGACTAATGCACTTTGAAGTACTATATTAACTTCAAAATTAAAATTGAAAAGAAATGAAATCCATATTGTGGAATCGTTCAGAAATTAACACAGTCACATTGGAGACTAATGCAATGCACGTTTGTTGGGAGTTTTTCGTAATTGCTTTTGGATAACAAATGGTTCTGTATCATTCCGAATTGACCATTCTACATTGATCTAATAACACGGTGGCATCATGTCAGAATTCGAAGTGTTTCATATGTTTCAAAGATCCATACGATCGACCGCTATATTGGGTACATATGAAAGGATACATGATTCTACGGTAGTGACTATATTTCCCTAGTCTTGAACACTTCTTCGCACTAATCAACAAGAGCATTTTTTAAGCTATTATATAATTATGCGGTATCCAAGGCAAGGAGATTATTTTGATGGCTAAATAATCTTTCCATATTAAATGTATGCGAGGGGAATTAAGTACCAAGCATGCCTTTATTTCGTAATAAGCCACATGACGGTGTTGTAATATCAGTCTCCGTACAACATCGAAGTTTTCTGGAACAGCAATCGATTTTAGAAATTCATGAAAATCATACTGTTGCGAGCGATAAACATGATTGAATTCCGACAGGATCAGTTTCACTAGAAGATGAAGCAAATAGATCAGCATAATATTGTTGAGTCAATCTGAGTCAAAATTCATTTTTCACGAAAATATTCACGATTTAGTTCCATTTTCTACCCGAGTTGATCTGTTGAAGTTTCTGTAAATAGTGGACATTACGATGACAATATTAGGTTTGATGTAAACCTGCTAGAAAGCACATCAGTTAACTTGACGATGAAGATTTTAAATTCTAAAAAAAAGTTTTAATAAACTATTTCCAACAAGCTGAACCGGCAAACGTTGCTTTGCCATAGAACTGTAAATAAAGGGTCCACCAAATAACTTTTTTTTTTGAAAATGCTATAAAAAACCAAGTAAGAAAATTATAGTCGGTCTAGACCGACTATACGATACCCTATACCATGCTTTTGGAAACCCTATCTCTTAGACACAACTAACTGGACATAGAAAATAAGCAAAAACCAAATTTGAGTGGGATTTTTATTATTTTTTTTGGCTGCAGATATGAAAAAGTTCATATTGGATGCTATATCTATATGGGGACTAGGTCCAAAAATGGACCGATCCTGACCATGGTTGGTAATGTCTCTTGTATTTTGCAAAAACATATACAAACAAAATTTGAGAAGAATCAGTGCAATATTTTTGTTTTTTAATAGATTTAAGTGAATATCGGGAAGCAGCTCTGTATGGG
This sequence comes from Cordilura impudica, assembly GCA_963682025.1. Taxonomy (NCBI): domain Eukaryota; kingdom Metazoa; phylum Arthropoda; class Insecta; order Diptera; family Scathophagidae; genus Cordilura; species Cordilura impudica. The sequence continues at coordinate 60,441,499 of OY821520.1, read as the reverse complement.
GCCAAAGGGATCATTTTTGGACTACTCATTAGTGGATGTAATGAACGCATACAAACCCAATTTGAGTAAGATCTATATGACAATTTGGATCTTATGGCAATTTATGTCGATTTCATAGGGGTAATTTGTATGGGGGCTAGGTCTGAACATGGACCGAATTTTACCAATTTCAATAGCGTTCATCCCATGGCCGACAAAACCTTATATACCAAATTTCATCAAAATATATTCATATTTGCGACCTGCAGTTTGATTACAAAGTTTACATGGACACACAGACGGACGGACGGACGGACGCACGGACGTACGGACATTGTTAAATCAACTCAAAAAGTGATTCTGATTCGATCGGTATAATTAAAGATGGGTCTGGGTCAAATATTTTTGGTTGTTACAAACAGCAGCACAAAGTCATTATACCCAAACCACATAGTGGTATTTAATATTATCTCAAATTTCTTTTTTTATTTGAAAGTACAACCCTTCCGGTTAATAATGGAAAATAACTTCATTCAAATGGCTGCCTCGGCTGGCCATGCAGTAGCCTACACGATCGGTCCAATTTTTAAGCATTTTATCGATTGTGTACAGCTGTATTTCACCAATGGCTTCACGAATATTGTCCTTTAAAGCGCCAATTGTCTCTGGCTTGATGGCGTAACACTTATCTTTGAGGGCACCCCACAAATAATAGTCCAATGGTGTCAAATCTCAATCCCTAAACGACATCAGCTCTGCGGCTGATAATGCGATCTTCAAAAACAGGGTGCAAAACATCGAGGTAGCTTCGGCTGTGTGGCACGTAGCGCCGTCCTGTTGAAAACAAATGTTGCCAATATCCTCCTCTTCAATTTTTGTGAACAAAAATTCGTTCAACATGGCCCGATAACGATCACCATCGACTGTAACGGCCACTCCTTGCTCATTTTCGAAGAAAAATGGCCCAATTATGCCTCTGGACCAAAATCCGCACCAAACAGCGACTTGTTTTGGGTGTGTCGGCTTTTCAATTAATGCGTGCGGGTTTTCTGTGCCCCAAATGCGACAATTTTGCTTGTTTACATACCCGCCAAGATCAATATGAGCTTCATCTGAAAAGATGATTTTTTTTTTTTGGCAAAATCGGCATCTTCTGTAAGTCGATCGCAGGCCCACTTAGCGAAGCGAAAACGCATTGGATGGTCAGTTGGCTTCAACTCCTGAACCAATTGGACTTTGTATGTCGTCATACCAAGGTCTTTATGCGAAATTCGTCTCAATGATGCCTCCGAAATGTTCAACTCTTGAGAACGACGGTATAAAGCAACAGTCCATTACAGCATTACACATTGTAATCAAGCATGCAATAATAATAATTTTGTTGTCTAGAATAAAACGCACAGGTTAAGTGTTGATTGCAGACTGACTGACTGTGTTTATTGTCATCACTTAATAAGTAAATACATGAAAAGAGATCAGAGTATATAATTATGTATAACACTTAGAATTATGTCATTTATAAATACAGTAGTAAGGGAATTCACTACACCTCCCTTTTTATAAAAAGTAAGAAGTAAACAAGGGGTACCAGCCTTGTTTAATTCCTGCTTTCCAATAAACTTAAGATAGATTACATTAGAGATATATATATTTTTTTTTATAATTTTAATATAATGTTTTAATATAATTATAATATTTTTTTTTAACTTAAATATAGTTACAAATGTATTATATAATTATATGATTATACATTTAAATAAAATTTATTAAAATTAAGAAGATATTTCATCATTTCTTCCCTTTTTTTTTTGAATATTTTAAATATTTTATTGCTTTATGCTTTCCTTACTCTATTTTTATGAATAGTTTTTTCTTTTTTTGTTAATTTATCAAAGACTGTTACATTGCAACCATTAATGCTTTTAACATTATATGGACCTTCATAAATGCTTGAGTGTTTATTATATGGCTGCTTCTGAATTAAAATTTTATCGTTAATTTCCAATACTAAAGGTTTTGCATATTTATCATATAAGTCTTTATTTTTCAATTTATGCTTTTTAATTAAGCTATTTGCTAAAATATGTGTTTTCTGAAGGCGAAACTTGACTTCTTTTGAGTAATTCTCTATATTGTATATTGGATCTATAGTTTTTTTCCGAACTTCACTTGGAAGTTCAGCTTTTTTCCCAAAAACTAACTCGTAGGGCGAGTATTTAAAATCAAAAACGGTATTTGAGGTTGTATTATGGAAAAATGTAAAATATTTTAGATAAGTGTCCCAATCTGAGATATTTTCATCTACATATGCTCTTAAGTACTCGTTAAAAACTCTATGATTACGTTCGATTGTTCCAAGACTTTCGTGATGATAAGCTGTTGAAAAATTTAGCTCAATTTTCAATAATTTACATAGTTCACTAAATACTTCATTCTTAAACTCAGTTCCTAAATCTGATTTGATCGAATTCATCGTGCCGTATACTAAGATGAAATTCTCAAAAATTGCTCTAGCGACAGTATTTGCACTCTTATCAGGTATTGCGATAGTAACTAAATACTTCGTAAGGTCACAAATAAGGGTCAACGCGTACTTCTTTCCAGATGTAGATTCGACTAATGGGCCAATCGTGTCTAAAACAACAATATCGAATGCTTTTAACGGTGTCGGTGTCAATACTAATTCTTCTTTGTGTCTAGGTTTTACTTTGTTCACAACACACTTATTACAATTTTTAACGAAATTTGCTATGTCTCTTGTCATATTCTTCCAATAATATTTTGTTCTTATTTTTGCGTATAGCTTTTTACGCCCACAATGCCCTCCTAAAAGTGGATCATTGTGATAAACGTTTAACAGTTTTTCCTTCTTGTCTTTATCTGTTACTGTTTCTACAGGATCAGTTAATATAATTTCAATGTATTTTAAAATTTTTGTGCCATGGTCTTTTAAATTTTGGACACTACAAACTGTAAAAAATGCATCATCTGTAGGCCATTCAATTGAGTGAATTTTATGATTGACGGCTTCTTTTTGGAGCCTCAAAAGCATTAAATCGAGATTTAATGTTTCGTTTTCAACAATAAAATTCAAAGAGAACAATATTTTAAATTTGTTATAGACATTTATACGCAATTGTGTTAATTTATCGTTTGTATATAGAAGATCAGTTCTGATTTTTGCCACTTTACGACTGAATTCATGTGAAAATTTATCATAAATAGGTAATTTGCTTAAGTTGTTTTCTTTATTTGAAAAATTTTTGTGCTTTACCGGAATTTGCTTTGACATTCCTCGAGTTGTCATGGCAAAAATTTCTGCACTCCCGTTTTTCAATTCGTCAATTGAAATTCGAGATAATGCATCAGCAGCTACATTGTTTTTACCTTTTATGTATTCTACAGTAAAGTTGTATTCAGAAAGTTCTAACCTTATTTTCGTTAATTTTGATGAAGGATCTTTTATATTGAACAAATATGCTAAAGGTCTGTGATCCGACCTAACAGTAAATTCCGTGCCATAAACGTATGGTCTAAATTGTGTTATAGAGAAATGTATTGCTAAAAGTTCTTGTTCGATAGTTGGTTTCTTTTGTTCTGCGTTATTGAACGATTTAGATGCAAAGTAAATTGGTAAATCATGACCATTAAAATCTTGACTTAATACTGCGCCACATCCAATTTTGGATGCGTCTACTGTTATTAGGAATTTTTTGGTAAAGTCTGGATATTGTAGCAATTTTGGTGAAATTAAGCTTGCTTTTAAAAGATCAAAGGACTTTTGACATTTGTCGTCCCAATTGAAATGTACTTTTTTCCGAGTAATGTAATTCAACGGTGCCGCTAACGAAGCGAAATTTTCTACGAATCTGCGGTAGTAATTAGCAAAAGCTACAAATCGTTTAACTGCATCTTTACTATCTGGAATCGGATAGTTTTGAATTGCTTTTATTTTTGATTCGTCTGGCAAAAGACCCTTTGAGGTGCACCTGTGACCAAGAAAAATTACTTCAGGCCTAAAAAAATCGCACTTATATGGATTAACTTTGAGATTACATTTTCTAAATATATCGAAAACTGAAGATAGGTTTTTCAAATGATGCTGCTTACTACAGCCTACTACAATAATGTCATCGACATAAAGAAATGCTTGGTTAGGTGTAAGTCCAGAAAACGCAATAGACATCATTCGCGAGAATGAATTTGGAGCAATGTTCAAACCAAATGGTAACACCTTCCAACGAAAAGAACCACGATCGGTACTGAAAGATGTTATGTCTCTTGAATCTAAATGAAGTGGTATTTGATGAAAACCAGAGAACAAATCAAGAATAGAAAAATATTTAGCCCGTCCGAGATTGTCTAAAATATCATCGATCCGGGGAAGCGGAAACTTATCAGCTATCAACTTTTTATTTATCGCTCTAAAATCAAAACACATTCTAAACGCTTTCTTGCCATCAACACTTTTCTTTGAGACAAGAATCAAAGGAGTATTATAATTTGACTGGCTTGGCTCAATTAAATCATTTTGTAATAATTCTTGAACTTGTTTATCGATTTCACTTTTTTGAGAATACGGCAAGCGATAATTTTTTATATAAACAGGTGAAGCATCGTTCAACCTAAGTTTCTGTTCGTAAAAGTTATTCACTGTCATTTTATCTGTTTTTAAAGCGAAAATATCTGCGTATTGTTCGCATAATGGCATCAAAGTATCTTGCATATCGTTAGGCATTTGATTTTTTAACAATGTTTTTAAAATTTTTATACGATCCTCATCTGATTCGACTTTATCTATTGAATAAACCTTGAAGTCTGAAAGTTTTTCACACTTTAATTTCAAATTTTTAATGCTTTTCAATTCATCAGTAACATTTAAAACGCGCAAGATCGGATTTTCCGTATCCACTACACATTTGCTAATAAAAACACCATCGCAAATCTCTTGTGAATCTATAAAAATTGGTTCTGTAATTTTACCGAAATTGAAAATTCTGAACACTTCGCATCTTGGCGGAATGATACAGTTATCGTCAGTTGTGCCATGTAAAATTGGAATTTGAAGTTTTTTGTTGCCATACCAAAACGAAATTGTCATGCTGTCATAATCTATTTTGCATCTATTTGATTTTAAAAAGTCTTTACCCAATATACCATCAGATGGAATGTTAAAATCATCCTGCACGATATGAAGAGTTTGGCCGATAACATGATTTTGAATTTCAAGATTCGTATAAAGTGTTCCTAGCGTGGATATTGTAGAATTCGTTATACCAGAAATAGTAATTGTGTTATTTTTGTTAATATTTATATTTGGATTTAAACAAGAAGCTTTTATTAATGAAATATCTGCCTGAGAGTCTACCAAAAAATTGCATGTCTTACGAGTTTCAGTACAATCTAAGTTAATAAAATCTGAGTAATTTAAGTTTAAACTGAAGACATGTTTTAATGGTTTGATTTGACCTGTTGTTTTTAATTTTGGTCGAAATCCCCCAACAGCTCCTGCTGAGGGCCCTCCGCGTTTAAAGGAAAAGCTTTAGCATTTCGATTATTTGAGTATTTTGCGTTGGAATTAGTGTTATACCGATTGTTACCACGATTGCGTTCGTAATTGTTTCTATTATGAATATAATGATTTCTAACTTGATTGTAATTATTCCCACGATTTTCATTAAAACCGCGGGAGTAACCACCTCCGCGACTGTAATTGTTGCCACGATGGAAACTATTACCACGATTGCTATTAAAATGAATACCAGTATTTCTATTTGTACGATTGTTTGAATTGTTGCAACGAGACTGAAACGCGAGCACTTGCTTTTCTCTAGATTCGTTCGTCTGCTCTACAACTAACTTAGCTACGACATCTTTCGGATCAGAAAAGGATGTTGAAGCAAGAATTGACTTAACTAAGTCTGTTCTAGCACTTAAACGACATATGCTAACCGTTTGCTCGATTGCCATTTCATGAGCTTTAGCTTTAGTCATGCCTTCAATGATCAAAGACCTCTCAAGAGCATCTGCGAGCTCCTCCGTTTGTTTTGAAAATTCGGAATAATTATTGTTTTTTACGTGCAATGCTGCTAGTTTCCCGGCCACAACTTTTGAATTTTCCGGTTTAATTTTATTTTTTAAGGAAATTTTAATGTCATCGATCTTAAGAACCGTTTCTGGCAAAGCCTCTCGTGCTTTACCTTCTAACTTAGATTTAAGAAACACTATCAAAGTAGGTGTTAAGGTTTCATCAGTGAGATCTTCAATCAATTCGATTTTATCAAGAAATGAGCATAAAGAAAGAGGGTTACCATCATAATTTTCCCTTATAATCGAAGCACACATGCTTATGAAAACTCTTTTCTGATCCACAGTTGCCATATTTGATGTTTTAGAAACTTTACCTTCAGAATTAATATTTTCAATTTTTGATTCGATCTGTTCTAAATTATTGCTATTTTCTGTAAATATTGACTTATTTTCTTTGCTTTGGCTATTAACTTCCTTATCTGTGTCTTTACTATCAGAATCAGAATCTGACATGATATTCCTATCAATTTCTCTAAAAATATCTACTTCATGGGGTACTTTTACTCTACAATCCAACTTTCCAAAACATCTGATTAAAAGATCTCTACAATATAAAATTCTGTTGCAAACCTTGGTTCTAGTGTCACTTGAAAACTCTTCGATATGTAAAACCGTATATGATAAAATAGCATTATAGGTTATAATTAGCGATTTAATGTATTCTTTTTTTTTTGATTCTTTAGTTGATAATGGCCGATTTTGTAAAATACACTTTTTAACCCGATAAAATTTTTCAATTAAATTGTTGAACTCTTTTTGTTCAAATTTTGACATTAAAAATATGTTACGAAATAAATGAAATAGTTTGGTACTAAAAATTTTGCTTAACCTTTAGCTTTTACCGATTTTTTTTCAAGAAGAATTTTGATTGTAATTTAAGTTGCAATATAACTGTTTTGTGTATTTAAGATTTAAATTAAATTCATAAATTTTTTTTTTTATATTTTGCAATAATAATAATTTGCATTTTGTAATAATTATTTGTATTTTGAAGTAAAGTTATTGTATTTTGGAGAAAAGAAAAAAAAAAAAAAAAAAAAATTTGGTATTTTACAATTTTCGGACTTTTAAAGATGTTTCAGTATATTTTAAATATAGCCACTGATTATAATTGTCATATTTATTATTGAAATTGAACACAGCTCACAAGAAATTTGTCAATAAAATAACAGCTGATTTCTGATAGGCATATGAAAACAGAAAAATTCTTTAAAACTCCGAACACTGCAATAATATCGGTTAAACTCAATTCTTTTGATTATTTAATTCCGAATGTATATTAAAAGATTTATTTTTTCCATATGTAATTTTTGAATTTCCAGTTACCTCAAACGAGATGTTTTATATCTTATTTTTTCTTTAAGCACTACTGCTTCCTAAGGTAAAAAATAAGTTTAAAGCATAAGGTTATAATTGAAATCTTTCTGATTTTTTTTTTTATTTTTTTTTTTTTTGGTTTTTATTTTTTTTTTTTATAATTATTTTGTAATTTTACATTTTATTAAAAACAAAAATTAGAAAAAGATTATACATATATTATATAATTGAAATTTTTATATACACATATTTCGAATATATATATATGTATATATATTTTGAAATATTTTGAATATTTTTAGAGAAAAAAAAAATATATTCTTTAGAATAGAAAAATCCATATTAATTTAATTTTTTTTTTTGTAGTAAACAATAATATTTAACAGTAATAATAAAAAAAAAATATTTTGACAATATCAAAAATTAAATTGAATCAGAGACTTTGAATTAATAAGAATGGCAATTTGTAATTACGATGTTGCTAAAAATAAGCACAACAGATGTTGCTGCTAAAATAGAATGCAAAAATAATGTTTAGCAATATGTATAAATACCCAGTTTTATTATTTCCAAGTCTATGCTCTTTATTGATGTTAATGCTGCTGCTGCTGCTGCTGCTGCTGTACAACGCCATCAACTCCTCTCTCAGAACTCTGTTATAGAAAATAAAGTTGTTGGTCCTCTCGCTCTCCACATCAATATCCACACTTGCTAGGCATATCATAGTGTGTGTACTCGATTTCAAAAAATATTTTTTTTTATGCACAAAACCTGTTTTAGTTTTGCTCTTAACGAAAACAGAATTAAGGGTTTTCTTTCTTCTTTTGCTTTTGTGTTCTAATTTTGCTTTTAACGAAATTTTTTTTTTAAAGTTGTTATTTGCATGAATCACAAAAATTTACTGTTAGATTTTTGCTTCTATATATGTATATATATATATTTTTTGTTCTAGAATTTAGAATAACTGTTTTTTTTTTCTTTGAGGTTATAACTTTATAACTTTTCTGGAACTTGCGTTCTTTGCAAATCTGCAATTTGTTTTTGTTTTTGAACATATGTATATTTTAAAACGCTGTATAATGCATTTAAAATGCTTGTTTCTCCTTCATTTAAAAAAAATATGTTCCACACTACAGTGATTTAGTTTTTGTTGTAACTTTTATATTTCTTCAAACGCACTATAATGTTCTAGTTTTGGTTTTACTTTTAATATTTTTTTTAAACGCATTATAGTTTTTTAATTTTTAATTTTTTCGTTCTTTCGTTATATTTTTTTTAAAACACACACTGTATTGTGTTTTAGTTCTTAAGTTTTTTCCTTTATTTGCAAATTTTCCTTTATATATATTTAACACATTATCTAATTTTAGTTTTTTTTCCATACAAGAAAGGTACAGTTTTTATTATATATTTTGTGCCGCTGTCACCTTCGTCACGGTCGCCATATAAAGCAACAGTCCATTACAGCATTACACATTGTAATCAAGCATGCACGGTCGCCATATAAAGCAACAGTCCATTACAGCATTACACATTGTAATCAAGCATGCAATAATAATAATTTTGTTGTCTAGAATAAAACGCACAGGTTAAGTGTTGATTGCAGACTGACTGACTGTGTTTATTGTCATCACTTAATAAGTAAATACATGAAAAGAGATCAGAGTATATAATTATGTATAACACTTAGAATTATGTCATTTATAAATACAGTAGTAAGGGAATTCACTACAACGGTGAATTGATGTTGATGGCGCTTCACGCACACTTTCTGCACAGCAGCAATATTCTCGGTTGTACGCACTGTTTTTGGCTTTTCGCGCTTTGGTTTATCGATGAGGATGCCAGTTTTTTTCACTTTTTTCACAAGATAACTAACATACGGAGCTGACGGTGCTTCTCTTCTTCCAAAATCCGTTCGCAATTTTCGCACACATTCCGCAACATTATACCATGATTTTCAAAGTAATGTCGCAATATTTGGCAGCGTTGTTCAAGCCTATACACAACCATATTCATTCAGCGGAAGGATAAAACTAATTATCTGTCAAATCAGACATGAGCTAAGTGTTACCATTCACGAAATAAGCACTAGTTGAAAAAAAAAACGTTAGATGGCGGACCCTTTATATGATGGTATGTATTTACAATATATGGGAGGTTCCACGCCCACTGGAGAGATCCCGCCCACCTAGTTTCAAGACTGTCGGGTTTATAGTATTCGAGATATTTTTTTTTGTATGGGAGGTGCACGCCCACTAACCAAATCCCGCATATTTTTGGTACGATAATTACATTAACAACCAATTGACGAAGCTTGCCAGCGTATTACTCTGGAAATTTACCATGTGTGGAAGGTGCCACGCCCACTGGTTTGAGCTCGCCCACTTTTTTTCAAGTACTAACGTTGATAACTTGTGAACTCACACTAAGTTCCAAGACTTTATCTATTACAGTACTCTAGATATATGACATAAATAATTGCTTTATATGGTGGGTGCCATTCCCATTGGCCCGATCATGCCCATTTTTTTGCAACTCTTCAGATCAGCTTAATATTTACATGTGCGTAGTTTCAAAGCTCATGCTGTCATAGTACTCTAAATATTATATGTTAAAAATTCACTTTGTATGGGAGGAGCCACGCAGTGTCAATCTTTCAATCTTATTGTCTATAATTCAATTGTATGGTATAAATGGTGAATTATTGCTATTTTTATACGATAATGATGTATAATGACTTTGTGCTGCTGGTTGTAACTACCAAAAATATTTGAACTAGACCCATCTTTTATTAAACCGATCGAATCAGAATCACTATCTGATTCGATTTAACGATGTCCGTCCGTCCGTCCGTCCGTCCGTCTGTGTGTCCATGTAAAGCATGTAATCAAACTGCAGGTCGAAAATATGAATATATTTTGATGAAATTTGGTATATAAGCTGTTATCGGCCATAGGAGGAACGCTATTGAAATTGGTGAGAATCGGTCCATGTTCAGACCTAGCCCCCATACAAATGACCCCTATGAAATCGACTTAAATTGCCATAAGATCCAAATTATCCCTATGGGTCAACTCTTAGTCATAGGCCCCATATAGAGCTGCTTCCCGATCTTCACTTAAATCTTTCAAAAAACAAAAATATTGCATTGATTCTTCTCAAATTTTGTTTGTATATATTTTTCCAAAATACAAGACACTCTACCAAACATGGTCAGGATCGGTCCATTTTTGGGCCTAGTGCCCATACAGATATAGCATCCGATATGAACTTTTTCGTATCTGCAGCCAAAAAAAATTTATAAAAATCCCACTCAACTTTCGTTTATGCTTATTTTTTATATCCAGTTAGTTGGGCCTGAGAGATAGGGTCTCTAAACGCATGGTATAGGGTATCATATAGTCGGTCTAGACCGACTATAATTTTCTTATTTGTTTAAAACTTTTTTTAATTAATAGAAGGCTTAAGGTAAAAATTGGTACACCATATTCTAGTTATGAAGTAAATGTGTACTCAGGTATTCCACAAGGTACCCATTTGGGCCCACTACTATTTTTAATTTTTACTGTTTACGGATGATTTTAAGGTTTCCGCTAATGTTTCCAATTTATTACATGCATCTATGAGTCAGAATTTGATAGCACTGGATAATTGGTATGTTTTAAATAAACTTATTATGAATATTGAAAAATGGAAAAATGTTGTTGTGTTTCTTTCCCACGTTGCCATAATCCAATTGTATACAACTACATTATTGGCAACGTTGTTCTTAAAAGAGTTGTCTAGGTAAAGGACCTTGGAATTATTTTTAATGCTAAATTGCATTTTGTTAGATACGTTGATCATATTACTTCTAAAGCCTACTCAATATTATGTTTAAAAGAAACTCTTATGAGTATAAAAACCCCAACACTCTGAAATCTTTATATGTTTCATTTGGTAGAAGTAAATAGGAATTTTTCTCTCTAATATAGAACCCTTACATGGCTACTCAATCTAATAGAATTGAAAAAATTCAAAAACTTCACACGAAGTATGCTTTAGAAAAAAATTAGGCTGATGATATACTTACATATGAAAGTAGGCGTAAATTTCTACGTCTACAATTTTCAAAAGATCGTGGAGCACCTTTTTCTATAAATTTTATTTGTAATATTTTATCAACTGAGACTTTTTATCTAATCTTGTGACTTTTTGAACAAATTATGGGAACAATAAATCAATTGCAGTTTCTGGCCATTGTTGGATTTTAATTTAACGGCCCTGCTTTTGAATTCACTATCACAAAAAGTAAATGAAAACATTCTTAAATTTAAGAGTTTTATCTGTTCTTTTATTTCAATAAGAATATTTTTTCTTGTTTTAGTTCACGTTGAAAGGGCTTTGTGGAATCAAAACAAATGCCCTCCTTTTCTACTAAACAGATCTGAAGAGATAAAAACAACAATTGATATTTAAATCTTAACATGTTTTTTATTATTGATACTTGTCATTATTTAAAAAAAAAAAAAAAAATTAGACACTGGTTTTATTAAAAGAAGCAATTTTAAAAAGCCTTTATATTTTCTGTTGATTAAAAAAAAAAAAACTGCTAATCACTGGTCGACGTTAATAAAACACACTTTCAGAGATGATGTTGTTCTATAACTATAATGAAAACTTTTTACTTACAAAATATATTTCCAATGTATTTTTTTCAATTACAACATAGATTCATTATGCAATACTTATTACAAATAAAGGATTTTCAAAAAATATTTCACTCAAATCATTTCTTTTAAGTTTTTTTTTGCAAATGATTGCCACAACTTTATTTATGTTCGGAACAGTAGTAATGCCAGTCAGATTCAATTTATTTGAATGTCGAATTCTTTACTTCATGGAGAAGTTATTTTTAATTGAATGAAATTGAAGAACAAAAAAAAAAAAAAAAAATAAATAACAAATAAAATGTTATTTTAAAATAAAATATTTTTCAAAACTTTTTTTTTATAAACTTAACGTTAAACATTAAAAATTTACAAGTTTTTTTGTGAAACTAACTAGAGAACCATATGGCACCTTGGTTTCTATATAACATATGGTTCTTAACCTAAAATATACGTTTCATGTCACTTGACAATAAAAAAAACTGATTTCGAAAAACACTTGGAAAATAAAAAATATGTATTTTCAAGAAACACAAAATTTTAATTTCATGTTATTTCATTCATTCATTCTTATCCAAAATACCAACGTTTCAAGAACAGGCCTGTAAATAAAAATAATTTTGAATAAAACTTATTTAAAATATTTAATTCAGATACGTATCCAAGTATTCTACTTTACCCATAATATTAATAGGCTAGGCGATTTCTTGTGGTCGATGTTTTGTTCTAACGTTTTATCCCGATTTTGACCGAACGTATATTATTTGAAAGGTATTTTTTTTTAGCCGCTTTGCAGATCTACAGATTTTTAAATTTTTTCCTTTATTTTGAGTAAATTGCATTTGAAGTTGATACTAACACATACAAAAATTATACATATGCTATGTGTGTGTTTATTAAATTTGATAATGCGTTTGTAATTAAAATGAGTTTCTTTTTTTGTGTTGGCTATAATTGATTCGCATATCTTTAGGGTCTTTATTTAATGAAAAAATAAAATTTCCTAGAAATTGCACATGAATTTCGAGGGCTGGAATCTTCTAGTTATTATAATTTTATGTTAATATGTAAAATGTAGATTAGAGGACTTAAATAAATAAACACGGTGAAGGAAGTTTGGGGTTTTATGACAGCCAGGGTTTGTAAGCTCATGTGGATTGAATTTATAATTGATCAAATTGGTTACATAAGAATTTTAAAATAAAATTCAAATAAAGCACACAACAACTGAGCTTTGGAGCAGAGTTTTGGCTCGAACTGCATAATGAACTAATACGTTTGGCGCATAATGTAAAGCTGGATCTCAGAATCCGTCATCATAAAATAACCTTGAAGAAATATAAAAAGCCTCGACTTGGGTGAATGTGGTAAAATAAGTAAAGAGGAGACTTTAAAGGTAGTTAAAATGATGTCAAGGAGATTCTAAAGCACAAAAGATATTCTGCAAGTTACTGACTAATGCAGTATTTAATGTTAATTTGGTTGTTTTGTATTAATATTTCAAATGTACGAATTTTTCTTTTTATGTGTTTTTCTTCTTTTTTTTTTACCGTCATAACATTTTTTAAGGGTAATAAACCAAATAAATGTAAAAACACTAAAAAACAGCATGGTAATTTATTTAAAAATAAATTTAATTTAGCTTAGTTAATTTTTTCTAATTTTTTTTCGTAGTATGACAGCTTCAATTTTAGGTGTACGGATACTTTTTCTAGCAAGTATATCTACGACAGTCTACAGTTTCATAAAAAAAATAGTAACCTTAAGTTTAAACTATATAGTGTACTAAATCTAAAGGCTATTTAATGCACTTGTTTTAATTCCAAAAATATTAATAACGTTATACTTTTGAATAGTAGTGTATTTTTTTTCTTCTCTGTTGGGTTTTTAAAATCGATTTTGGTGCGTTCCTGCCTTTACATAAATATTTTTTTGTGTTTTTTGGTTTATTTGCCCTGTTATGGTATGTTTCATTATTATTTTTTCCTCTGTTGTTGTTTATATGTTGTTGCTTTAACCCTTAAATATAAAAAATATATATATACGTACGTATATTTGATTGTTAAGCTTTCAGCTTTCTTTTTATATGTATTTTTGTTCGATATCTTTATTACTTCGTTTTTCTTCTCGTTATTGTTATTGTCTATATTTATTTTTATTTTTTAACCAAAACCAGCAATTTCTTTGTTAAAAAACAACATTTTATTTTCACACGCCATAACATTTTTTTGTGATTTAATATTTTTGTTTGTTACAATATATTGCAAAATTTCGGTATTTTTTCTTCTCTCTGAACAATGTGTGAAAATTTTTGCTGTGTTTCGTATTTCTTTGTGTTCATTTATGGGGGTGAATTGTTGTTATCATTGAATAAAAATTGTTGACAAACGATTTTTTTGCTGCTAGCTGTTGCAAGGAATTGTTTAGTGTTTATTAAAAAAAAAAAAAAAAAGAAAACATCAGATCAACAATTTGTTTTTGAAGCTAACAATTGGCTTTTGACTTTGGTAAACTGTCCAAAATATTTATGAACGTATTAATATACTGGCTAACAACTTCTGAAGGATAAAATTTTTTTGCTGTAAAAGAGTTCTGGTGGCCTTAGTATTTGGAGACTTATTCCAGTATACCTGATCGTGTTTGTTGTAACGCTTCTAAAGCGCTAGTTGAAAAATAGTGTAAATAATTTAAATATATTTTTTTAAGAAAAGCTACTTATTTGAGAAAGCTGCTTATTTAAAAAAAAGGTAATTTTTTAAAGAAAAGTTACTTTTATAAGAAAAGGTACTTCTTAAAGAAAGAGTATTTTAAAAAATATATTTTTAATAAAAAAGGTATTTTTTTTAGAAAAGGTGCCTCTTTAGGAAAAATTACGTTTTTAAGATTACTTTTTTAAGAATGTTGTTTACAAGAAATTGTCCTTTTTTAAGATTGATTCTTTAAAAAATAAGCACTTTCTAAAAAATGAGGTACTTTTTAAAACTCTTTTATGATAAATGGTACTTTTTAAACAAAACATACTTTTTTAAGAAAAAGTTATCTTTAAATAAAATGTAATATTTTAAGTTATGATATTTTTTAAAGAAAAAAAATACTTTTTGAAGAAAAGGTCAACAAATAAATTTTATTTTAAAGAAAATGTACTTTCTTAAGAAAAGGTATGTTTATAAGAAAATATAATTTTTTAAGATATGGTAATTTTTTAACTAAAAGTATTTTTTAAGAAAAGGCATCTTTTTAAGAAAAGGTACTCTTAAGGAAAATGCAGTTTTTATTCTAAGAAAAGTTATTTATTTAAGAAAAGGCACTTTTTAAGAAAGTTAAAATTTTACAAGAAATTGTACTTTTTTAAGAAAAGTGCTTTAAAAAATAAGCACTTTCTCAAAAACTAGGTACTTTTTAAAGTTACTTTCATGAAGAAAAGACACTTTTTAAAGAAAAAATACCTTTTTAAGTAAAAGTTTTTTTAAATAAAATGTAAATTTTTAAGGAATGATATTTTTTGAAGAAAAAAATACTTTTGAAGGAAAGGTCAAAAACGTTTATAAAAAAATTTAATTTTTTAAAATATAGTAATTTTTTAACTAAAAGTATTTTTTAAGTAAAGGCATCTTTTTAAGAAAAGGTACTCTTAAGGAAAATGTATTTTTTATTCTAAGAAAAGGTATTTATTTAAGAAAAGGTACTTTTTTAAGAAAAGGCAACTAAAAAAAATAATTTTCTAAGAAAAGGTAATTTCTTACAAAAATATACTTTTTTAAAAGAATATAATTTTTTAAGTAAATAGACTTTTTTAGGAAACGTATCTTTGCCAATGAAAAGCACCTTTTTAAGAAAAGGCACTTAAACAAAACTTACTTCAAACATAGACACAGAAGAAAAATTCACCAGCAGAATTGTTTTTGCACCTTTGCCAACTGTATTTCAGAAACCGTCAATTGTATTTCAGAACACATCAATTGATTTTCAGAAAGTATCATCTGTATTTCAGAAAGTATAAATTGTATTTCAGAAAACATCAATTAATTTTCTAAAAGTATGAATTGTATGTTCAATTGCATTTCAGAAAACATCAGTTGAATTTCAGAAAGTGTCAGTTGTATTTCACAAAGTATCTATTTTATTTCAGATAGTATCAAATGTATTTCAGAAAATATCAAATGTATTTCAGAAAACATTCAATGCATTTTAGAAATTATCAAATGTATTTCAGAAAATATCAGTTGAATTTAAGAAAATATCAAATAATTTTAGCAACTGTATATTCGATCGTTTTAACATAAATTAAATAGTAAATTATTTTCAATTTTATTATTTTTTATAAAAAATAAAAAATCTCATTTTCAATCTTTATCATTTTAATGATTGAGTTTGAGATTATTCAGGCATAAGATGAAATGGTTTTACTTTAAATAAAGCAAAAACCTTGGCGCATTTATTCCAAAAAATTTATCTATATTCTGCATGACAGGTTATACAGCTGTTTGTTTTTCTTGTTTTCCAGGACAAAAACAAATATGTATATTGTAGTATGCAATACGTACTCGTATACAAAACATATTTGTTTCAAAGTTGTTCTATATTTTAGTTTGTTAAATTGGAAGAGGCTTGAATAGTATAACTTTTGCTTGAATTCTCATTTGGTTGTTTTCAGCAAATATATATGAATTTGACTATTTACCAAACAAACTATCTACTGCTTTTGGTTACTGATGAGTGTTGGTGACTCTTCCCGAGACAGCTGTGTAACTAATCATGCAGAATATAGATAAATTTTTTGATACAAATGTGGCAATGTTATTGCTTTTTGTAAAGTAAAAACATTTGGTCTTGAGCCTGAATAATTTCAAACTCAATAAGTAAATTATTTTTTGTTCAGACAGTGGAATTGTAATCGTAACCACGTACAAATTCGGTTATTAACTCCATCACAAATCGGTTGGCAATAAATTCAATAGCTTAGCTTTAAAGATGTGAGCGCATTTGTATTGCCCATCAAAATAATTAGTTAGCAATTCAGTTGCGGCATTCCAAAGAGATTTCAATCTTTTTTTTGCCACTTTGCTCTACATCGCTTTGTTTTCGATTTTATTTAAACCCAATTACTTGTATGTAAACGTATATATACGTGCAGCGTTACACATGTATTTATTCAGTGAATCAGTGGATCAGTGATGAGCTGGAATATATATAAAGATTTGCCTCCTGCTTTCTATTTAAGTGAAATAATTCTTAAATATTTTTTATATTTAGATTTTCGGTTGAAAGAGTCGGTTTGGCGAAAATTGTTTAGAATATATAAGTTAAAAACTTTAGAGCTAAAATTTAACGTTCCGTGGTGAAAATATAATTTTTGCCTTAAGTAGTCTGTTGTAAACTAACTTTTATTTTTGATTTCTTTGACAGTTAAATACAATATTCTGTGGTTTATTTATATTAAGTACTTAAGGCCCATTTACAAGATACCACTCAGTCGTATGATTTTTAGAAATAAAAACCCAATGAAACTCATCATACCGACATTATTTCTGCAATTTTAGGCCATTGATACCATCATACTCAAACAGCTGTTTAGAATAACAACCAAATTTATTTTGAAATTTATATTTATTTATTTCCACTTTCTTTGTTTTTGTTTACCATTTTTTAAAATTACCAAAAAATAAATGTGGTCCGATGAAAATGGCTAGTTTTTATACCCTATAACACTATGTGGTTTGGGTACAATGACTTTCTGCTGCTGTCTGAAACAACGAAAAATATTTAACATAGACCCATCTTTTATTATACCGATTGAATTAGAATCACTTTTTGATTCGATTTAACGATGTCCGTCCGTGTGTCCGTCCGTCCGTCCGTCTGTGTGTCCATGTAAACCTTGTAATCCAACTGCAGGTCGCAAATATGAATATATTTTGATGAAATTTAGTATATGAGCTTTAATCGGCCATGGAATGAACGCCATTAAAATTAGTGAGAGTCGGTCCATGTTCAGACCTAGCCCCCATACAAATGACCCTTATGAAATCGAATTAAATTGCCATAAGATCTAAATTGTCGTATAGGTCTTAGTCAAATTGGGTTTGTATGTGTTTATTACATCCATTAATGAAAAGTCCAAAAATGGTCCCTATGGGATAACTCTTGGTGGTAGGCCCCATATGGAGCTGCTTCCCGATCTTCACTTAAATTTATCAAAAAACAAAAATATTGCACTGATTCATCTCAAATTTTGTTTGTATATATTTTCGCAAAATACAAGAGACTTTACCAACCATGGTCAGGATCGGTCCATTTTTGGACCTAGTTCCCATATAGACATAGCATCCGATATGAACTTTTTCATATCTGCAGCCAAAAAAATTAATAAAAATCCCACTCAAATTTGGTTTATGCTTATTTTCTATATCTAATTATTTGGGCCTAAGAGATAGGATCTCTAAACGCAGAGTATAGGGTATCGTATAGTCGATCTAGACCGACTATAATTTTTTTACTTGTTAGAAATGTTTATAACCATCGGACTTTGAATTTAAAATCCTACAGATTGTCAATTTCACAACATATCTTACATGATACGACCTTTTATAATAATCGACTTTTTGACAGCGCGTATTACAAAGTGTGATAATATAAGCTGGCTTTTAACAACTTATATAAGAAGTGTCGAACTAAGTCGCCCTTTGTCTATTGTATCCTATCCCATGTTCAGCTATCCTGACGATTTATTCGCCTCGAATTTTCTGTTTCGATTAAGCTGTCTTAGATTTTTTTAATTTAATCTAGAAATATCGCAGCAATATCGCTTAGGACTGTCCTTTTTAGAAGCTTTTGTTACCTTGGATGTATATTTTGAGTAACTTTCTTGAATTATTCTTTCGTCTAAATGCAGTGCAATAAATTTTGTTACAACACTTTGGGCTGCTACAGATACAGGTGGTGGTCTTTGAAAAGGAAACACTAGTGATTAAGGATTCTTTTAAAGAATGAAGTTCATTTGAAGATGATTTAAACTATCCAACAAAATATCCATTGAAAATAGTGCCTTCGTTTGCTATTCAGTATATTCAGTATTATCCTTTACATTCCAATGTTCCATATTCCGAGTATCCTTTTCAATGAAATTTGCCTAGCCTTCAATCATTAAAATATTGACATGCTTTTAAATGTTGTTTCCAATCATTCCATCGTAAGTTATATCGTTATCGCTAGCAAAAAATGTTTCAGCCCTCATTAGGAAAGATCCTAAAGTTCTTAAAACTTTTTCGGCAATACCACGCAGAAATTACTTTCTGAAACTTTATTTTTTCGAACCAGTATTCATACATTATTCTTATTTTATTAAACAAATATCATAACCGATGTCAAGTAAAGCGGAACATAGTACTCCGCTTTTATTTCATTAAAAACTAAACTCGAAATGAATTCAAACGATCAAAGACCAGTTTTCCCACACTTGAAGCAAGCGAATTGTATTGGACAAATTTTGGCAATTTGGGGCAAATTATCGCCCCATACTTTCTTCTTCCACATAAAACTTCCTACGATTGTTGATTTTGATATATATTTTCATTCCCGGTTATTGTCTTATTTTGTTCCGCTAATTACAATTATCTTTAATTTTCACATGTACTTGCATATTATATTTTAGTTTATCAATATTTTGGGTTTGTACAGAATAGATTTATTAAAACTATTTTGGGAATACCATACACAAAATATTCCGTTGTACTTTGGGTGTCTAGATTACGTTTCTTTCTTATTTCACATAACATATATAGCTATTCAAATATGGTTTCACACGTCGATAGATGTTGATGGAGCTCTTCACTCAACAAATTTTTTAATCTGAGATCGTTAGCATCTAGAAGTAACTATGTTGCATATGTAAACATTTACCTAACTATCTGATCACTGAACAGTCAAAGCTATCTCCCCAAAATCGTTTATCGATGTCGAAACTTCTGGAGAACTTTTACCATTAAGAGAAGAAATACTAATATTTGTTTAACTTTTAGTTGTGCCCCAATTCATATAGTGATTATTTTCACACTAACTTTTATTTAAAAATCTACGTCTAAATATAAAATAAGTACCCGTATACAAGTATAAATACTCAATGTCCAACGTCATCATCTACTGCAAAATAGCCCACATTAATATTTTCTAATAATCATATTTGCCGTCATTTTAAAATAAACTATTTGTTATAGTCTTTAAGCCAGTGGAACAATTTTGCTTATTCCAGTTATCGAAATTCTTAGTATTACAGGAATTGAAAATCCGTAGCCCAACCTATTGTTGTGGTTGATTGCTCTGATATAGAAAGCTATTATTGTTGAAAATGTTGGTTCGCTGGGTGTGAATGTGCTGCTTGCGGAGATGGTTTGTAGGAGATGGTAAATAAGCAGAACAAGAGATCAAATAGCTGCTGGTATTTTAACTCGAAGGAAAATATCAACGTATGAATTTCAACATGAAAGTATAGAAATAAAACAACGGAGGATTAGTGTTGGAATTCAATAAAAAAAAACGAAGTATTTTATTTAAACACTCGAAATGGACCTTACCAGTCTGATAGCTGCTAGTACAAAAAGATTTATGCTAATAAATCGTCGGAAACTGCATCTACGACCTGTTTAGTTAAATTTGACGGTGAATTTTTAGTACTTATTTAGGAAAGAGATAGAAAGCGTATACTACTTTCTATCTACTTGCACAGTCCGGATTAGTGCAACTTATTGAGGGAATTATTATCGGATTTAATGCCAAAAAAAAAGGAATTCACTTTTTGGCATTAACAATTGTCATCGTAGAAACTTCTCTGTTTTTATAGTTTTGGTTTTCGTTATTTCTCCAAATTGTTCTAATGTGAAGTTCATACAAAATTAAGCTCAAATATTAGTAAACCTTTTCTGAGACTGAAAATCAGCACTAGGAACAACAACAACTTTTCGTCATGGAATATATATTAAACCCCAACTCTTTAAAATATTGAAAAGGAGTCCTTTACTCTATTGAAGTAGTATCGGATGTACTAAACTCAATATAGTAAGAATATAGTACGCATACTTCCGATTAATTGGTATTACATTTTCGAAATTATATCACAATATGAAATGTAAAAGTATTGGGACACATTTTTGTTAGTTTGTATTATTGTTACTCATTAAATAATATACCTGATGATGCTATCCAAAGGATAGCGAAATATTGAATAAAAACAACAACAACAAATATAAAAAACTGACCTCGAGCATAAATAATTTATAATTTAGTAACAACAAAAAGGCCGATAAAGACACTGGTATTTATTAATATTCAATAATTACTAAAAAAAAGCTAACCCATAAAAAACAAGTTTTTATTATACTCCCTTTCTCTGTAAATTAAGGTTACCATCATGTTATTAAATAATTGATTGACTAAAAATAAAAAACCGTTAAAATTTCGAAAAAACCAAAATTATACTATAATTGAGTCAATCCTGCACACTTTCGGTACGACTATTCACATTAACGTCAGATGACCTCACACCAATTTTCAAAGCTTTCCCTGTTATAGAACTCGGGATAATTGATATTGATTAATTATGTTGTATGGGATATGCCACCCTCCCAGTTCCGATTCGATCTAAAAATTATTTAGGTAATTTCGATCGGTGCCTCGAGTCTGCCTGCAAAGTTTCAGCTGGATCGGATAACGGGAAAAGGTCTAAAAATTGATCCAAAATTTTTTCGGCAAACAGGTTTTAAATTTTTTTTTTTTTTTGCATTTTTATTAAATTTTTCTGTGTATAACATGTCGAGAGTGTTGTTGCAATATTTCAAGTAAATCGAAGCAAAACTAACAAAGAAGCAGCGTTTCAATTTGAACAATTTAAATCGATTTTCTCGAAAATCTGCCCAATTTTAACAACAATTTCACCGAAATTTTGTAGCAAAAAAAGTGTTTTTTATTTCAAAATGCTGCCAAAAATAAAAAAAGATTTTTTTTTTAAACTCATACCAATTGCCTTGGAAAACATAACGCCTTTTACACATGCTTCGATTTTTTTATTTCACATGATCCGATAACGGGTTATGATGTTCACCGCAAAACAAAATTTTTTCGAGGCGCCTTCGGAGATTCGCTGTCACGGACTTATTTATTAAAATTTTTTATTGAAAACTTCTGAAAGATACTTCAAATGTTATAATATATATAATGTGTAGGTAAATCAGATGAATAAGTCAGTATAGTTCATATCATAAAAAATAATAATCTAACCCATAAACATAAAAAGTTTTTATAAAATTCTTTCTTTCCTTATGCATATGAGTGACTATGCGTGACTGTATGTGACTATCTTAAAATTAAGCTTTGAGGCGAAGTGGGGTTTTAGTCTCTCCGTGACTGTGCGTGACTATGTGTGGCTCTGCGTGACTGTGTCAAAATTAATCTTTTTTCACAGCTAGTGTATGTACTAGGGCGGGTCGATTTGTTGGGAGGCAAAAAATCGCTCAAGTGACAAGGAAAATCATTTTCTAGGGATCAAAATAAGAAACTTTGCCCAAGGAACCATATCCCTAAAACGAATTCTGATGTCCCGACTTTTGGCCTGTCTGTCTGTCTATCTGTTTGCCATGGGACAACCCCATTTCCCCTCATGTAATTGATCTGAAACATGGCCCATAGTCTTGTTGTGACTACAGATTAACGATACGTATACGTATGAGTGTTAATTTTAATATTAAATCAAACATAGCCAGCCCAATTCTAAACAAAAATGGTGATTTTTTTAAATGTTTGTATGGGGAACCCCCAGGGTGGTTCCAGTAGGTGTGCCACTAGCATGGTTGGGTCGGCCCTCCAAAGTTAGTGGGGGTCGATCATACATTTGGACTCGATTGGGGCACTCTAAATGGGTCAAACTGAGACAGACAGACAGACAGGTCAAAAGTCAGGACATCAGAATTCATTTTAGAGGTATGGCTCCTCGGGCAAAGTTTCTTATTTTTATCCCTTGAATACGATTTTCCTTGTCACTTGGGCGATTTTTAAATCGACGGGCCCTAGTATGTACCAAGTTACAGATCGATCGGATGAGGGGAAATGACATTTAGATCACTTCGTGACTGTGCGTGACGACGCGTGACTGTGCGTGACTACCCAAAAATTAATCTGCAGTCACAGCAAGACTATGGGTCAAGTTTCAGATAAATTGGATAAGGGGGAATGGGGTTGCCCCACGACAGACGGAGAGATCGAGTTAAAAGAAAGAGTTAAGAAAAATATGAAAATACGCCTTGTTTTCGCTTTTAAAACTTTACACCCCCCTTAATTTCTAATAGATTACTGAAAATTTTTTACTTTTGCTATTTTTTATAAAAATAAAAAATATTATTTTCGATCTTTATCATTTTAATGATTGAAACTATTCAGGCTCAAGATCAAATGTATTTACTTTAAACAAAGCAAAAACATTAGCACATTTGTTTAAAAAAATTAATCTATATTCTGCATGACAGGTTATACAGCTGTTACGGGAAGAGTCACCAACCTTCATCAGTAACCAAAAGCTGTAAATAGTTTGTTTGGTAAAAAGTTAAATTCATACATGTTTGCTGGAAACAACCAAATGAGAATTCAAGAAAAAGTTATACTATTTAAGCCTCTTCCAATTTAACAAACTAAAATATAGAATAACTTTGAAGCAAATTTGTTTGTGTACGAGTACACATTGCATACTACAATATACATGTTTGTTTTTGTCTTGAAAAAACAAGAAAAACGATTTTTTTTTTTTCGCTATACTTACATTTAGCGTTAACGGCGTGCCCTCCGTATTTTTAATTTTACTATTTTTTATAAAAATAAAAAATCTTATTTTTGGTCTTTATCATTTTAATGATTGAGTTTGAAATTATTCGTCTTGAGCCTGAATAATTTCAAACTCAATGATTACTGAAAATTTTAAACTGTTTTTTTTCTTTTTGTTTAAAAGATAAAATATATTTAGAATATGTTGGAAATTAGTTGCTACGATTCCGGTATTGGTTTTGTGTTTGCTATTTTTCGTTCACCCTGAAAGACTAATATATGTGACTGCTCTTTACATCTAGTTTCAAAAGAAATAACTTTTCAAAATGTTTCTTGCACCGTTCGCCCCTTTTGGCAATTGGCAAATTATTATATTATCTTTTTATAAATTCTTTTTTGGCTGTGATATTATTTATGCTGTTCAGCACTTATCTATACTAATAAAATATAGAGGTTTGTTTGTTTGTTTGTAGGAGGTAATTTCCATGACTACTCATCTGATCATCCTCAAAATTTCCATAGAGTCTTATTGCGGATATGGGAATTGCTTTAGGCTATAATTTTTTTTAAATATTATTAGTGGGTGTGGAATAGGGTGGTCCTACGTTATGTGGACATTTTTCAAATTACGAATTTTAGGATAGTCCAGTTTCTTACCTTTCAATATAAAACTAATAAACGCGAAGTTTGGGGACAACCGGGTAAAGAAAAGTCGCGCCAAAAATAGATTGAAAATTTCAAGTGTGTTTATATGGGGAAAATATGACTTTTGCCAGATTTTACGAAAATTTCGTTCTGCAGTTCAATTTTTCAGACAAGTTGTTATAAGAATCAGGATCAGCATTGTATTATCGTTTCATTTCAAAGTCGAATAAAAATTCGCCAAGAAATAGCAAATCCTCCAGACCACTTTTGTGTCAAAAAACTAGGTCATGAAATTTTACAGCATTTATTTAACTCCGAGAAATTGATCGAAGCCATATTTTATTTTTGTCTCTATGCTTATAAGTAATCAGATATGAATAATTGTTTTATTACCGCGTTATTAAACTATTGCGCATTGAGACCGAAATTGGGAAATTTTTTTGATAAAATTTTAAAACTCCTTTTTCCAGTTTTAAAACATTTTCGCAAACAAAATTTAAAAAAATTGCTCTGGCACTTCAAGGTTTTATTAAATGCGTGTCAGGGATCAAGTGTGTGATGTTTTAGGTAAATCCCTGACCCAGAATTTTTTTTACGGGGATTTTATTTTTGCGGATTTCGAGAAAAATGGGATTTTTGTGAAACATTTAGTACGTGTAATCTAAACTAATAAAAGACAATTTATTCAAAATATCCAAATATTTTGTAAGTACTGTTGAATTTTTAGATGTCACGCTTATCCCATTTGGACCCAAATATAAACTAGAAGAAAAATTTTGAAAATAACTTTATTTCAGTAACTATTAGAATTTTATTGAACATTTTACAGTAAACAATAATAAACAAATAAATATTCATTCTGGAAAAAAAAATGGCTGTCCCCAAATGGGGTCAATGGGCTTATGTGTGAAAGTTTTCAAAACGTCCTTTTTCGATGCAGAGTGTTTTGATAAATTTTTTACATTGCCAGTGGGCTTTACTGTGGCATACGGCGCATCGTAGTTGGCTTGTCAGCTTTTGAGGGAAGTGCCCAACATTATCTAGATTCATACCTGACACCCCTGATGAAGGCTTGCGCCGCCTACCATCAGCTCTTTCACTGTATAAGCATCTCAAGTAATTTCTGGCTATACCTCGGCGAAACTGGAGCTGGTCCATATTATCTCCGGCAGTCAGCAGATGAAGACGCCAAGCATTAGCCACAGACAAATCTAGCATATATGTAAATATAACCCACCACCATTTTTTGCCTCGTACAGCTGATCTGTATACTGCAACTGTTTGGTCAGCTTTATCGACACCTCCCATGCCTTTGCTGTAGTTCTGGAAGACAAAAGCGATGTTCACGTCTTTCACCTTGCCCAGGGGATAAACAAAATCGTAATTTGTACCCATGGTACATACGCTATTGTCAAGCAATCGCACGAAAAACATTTGATTGGCTGTATCAAATCGGTAGTCAAATTCTGATGTTTCTTTTTCATATTCCTGATAGACCCTAGTGGGCATTTCTTCGTTCTATTTTCCATCACGGTACCGGTAGCACGATAACCGGCTTCACGTAAATCTCGCAGCAATGCATGATTGGTGAAAAAGTTGTCGAAATATGTGATATGCTCATGTGGTGCAACATTTCCTTTATTCAACAAGTTCTTGACCACTTTCGATCCTAACGGCTCATTACTTGTTTCTCCTGCTGATTTCCCACAATATACGTCGAAAGCATAACAATAACCATCTGCACTTGCAATCATCCAATTTTTGTATCCAAACCGTACAGGCTTGCCTCTTATGAATTGCTTTGCTGAATGACGTCCAAAATATTTTATCATTGATTCGTCTATTGAGAGATTTTCGTGAAATACGCCCCTCCGCTGGAACTTTTTGATTAGCAAATCAGCAAGAGGTCGTATTTTAAACATCTTATCGAGGGATCCGGAAGCAGCCTCATTGTCGCAGAAATGCAAAAAAATTTTTATTTCCATAAATCTGTTTCTAGACATTGCTTTTGAAATAATTGCAATACTGCAGTCTTCATCTAGACTACAGTATAATCGCTCTCGTGGAAGTGAATGATATCCACTCAAGAATAGAATACCAAAAAATATTTTGAGCTCATGCACACTGATTTTGAAATTATGATTATGGTGTTGTGAATCATACAACTTTGTGTTCAGGATGATCATGTCAAAAACTTCTTCATCAAAAAGTTTCTCAAAAATGTTGACTGGTATTTGATCTGTGAGCTCATTTTCAATATTTTCTTTTCGCTTGTGTACGTTGTTTTCCCCTGAGGACTTGTTTGTGTAGGAACCGTCGCATTTACGCCAACATGGTTCCTTCGTGTCCAATTTGCAGTACTTTTGTAAGGGTTCATCATCACTGCTATCCCATTCATTATTGTTTCTATACTCAATCACTTCAACTCTCCCTGAGATGTCACGCGGAACACCGGTTTCCTGGATGTTATCTTCATTACCTTTTTCTTCATCCGTGAGAATACTCGGGTCGGGAGGAATAGTCACTAAGTCATAACTAGCATCATAATGACCATCTTCGTTAAAAATGCTGTCAATAGCTTCACCAAGGCCTCGATAATTATTTAAGAAGTTAAACGACCGCTTCGCCATTGTTAAGAAGTCAGTAATATTACCAATATGTATGAAAACCTTATGACAACTAATTATTTTTCAACTTCGAAAACTACCTTGTTATACATTCAAATTAAAGGGGATTCCCCTAACTGAGGATAACTTGCTATAATACATATGAAATATATATAGTTGCTGTTATTTACTTATAGGTGTTGCAATATATATAGAAGCTGTTTGCCTAAAACACACTTGCAAAAAGTAAAGAAAAAATATTAGCTATCTGCCCATTGGACCCATTCGGGGACACCATACTAAAATATGTCCCCTTTTGGTCAAACATTGTCATATACTTTCTATTTCAGGATAATTTGAAAAAAAATACTGTATGTAAATAAACCAGGCTGAAAATGTATAACAGTACCCACGGAAATATAAAAAATAATTGCGTAGCTTTGGTCCATAACCTAGGTCACCAAAGAAATAAATTCAACCATCAATTTTAATCACTTTAGCATTGAATCATAAAAGCTAATATTTTATTTTGAAGTCACACTTTTTGCCAATGCAAATTCGTTTATAAACAGAATACATCGTGCACAAACTAAATTATATGGGCATATGAAGTACCGTCCTCATTTGAGTACGCCGGGTCTAAATGGGTTAAAATCGTCATTTATAAGGTAGTTCAATAGAAAATCAAGTATCTTATTTTTTAAGGGGAAATTAGCCCATTTTCATAATATTATAAATTTTTTTTTTAAGAATTTTTTTTTTAAAGAATTCTATTATTCTATGATTATTCTATTCCATTATTCAAAGAATTCTATTTATATAAAAAAATGTATTCTTGTAATTTTTGTTTTTTTTGCAATAATATAATAAATGATAATTGTAGAAAAGAAATTTTTTTAAGTTGTAATTTTATGAAAATAAAAAATAATTAAATGGGAGAAAAAAAGACTTCCGTGGGATTTGAAACAAGTGCGACTTACGTGTGTCATTGACCACAAGTGAAGAGATTTGAATAAAATTATTTGGTTTGTTATAAGAATACAAAAAGCGTTTGCATAGAGCGCAACCGTATATATGAAATTTCATGTTTTCATTTTGAAAAATATTTGCTTATAAGAAAAATTATTCCAGATAGTAGAATCACACACAGTCAAGTTTAATTTAACAATGTTGAGTTATAGCTCAAAAATGTTCATATTTTATTTGGAAACATATAGATAGTTTTTAAAAATAATATAATTATATAATAAAATTGGCTAAAAGTTGTTTAAATTTACATTCACGAGCAAAAAGCAGACAATTGTACCAGAGATATATCACGAGATAACTATGATTCCAGGAGCATTGAAGGGTTAAATAAAAAGAAAAATTAAACGAATTATATTTATTATATTACAATTGGTAATCTTTATTTAGAAATATCTTAAAAACAAAAGTTGGCCTTGGCAAATAATGAGTTAGCGATCTCGGATTTAGCCCAAATTTTTGGAACGGAAGATACACAAATTTGGTTATAATATTTTAAGCAACGCTTTTAAAAATTCAACAGTATTTGCAAAATATTTAAATTTTTTGGATAAATTGTCTTTTATTAGCTTGGGGTCATATGTGACCCCAATTACAAAAGGGATAATGGGGTCATATTATTTTTTGCAGAAACCCTAGGCTATAAGATAAAATATAAAATAAAAGTTGAGAACTGATTTATTTTTGATAGAAGAATTACATATACAGAATATTTCACAAAAATCACATTTTTCTCGAAATCCACAAAAATAAAACCCTTGTCAAAAAAATTCCGGCGCAGGGATTTACCTAAAAATTCACACAGTTAATCCCTGGTATATATTTAATAAAACCTTAAAGCGTCAGGTCCATTTTTTTTAAATTTTGTTTAAGAAAATTTTATAAAGCTTGAAAAAGGAGTTTTCATAATTTTTTCAAAAAATTTTCCAACTTTCGGTATTATTGCGGAATAGGTTAACAACGTGGTAATGAAACAATACTTCAGATCTGATTACTTATAAGTATAGAGACAAAAGAAAAATTATGGCTTTAATCAAGTTCTCAGAGTTGAAAAAAAAAACGCTATCAAATTTCATGACATAGTTTTTTTTGGCACAAAAGTGGTCTGGGGCATTTGCTATTTCTGTGCGACTTTTTATTCGATTTTCAATTTTTATAGCGTTTTCAAAAGATAATTTAATATTTATTTCGATTCTTGTAACACCTTGTCAGAAAAATTAAACTATAGAACGAAATTTTCGTAAAATCTCAAAAAAAGTCATATTTTCCCCATTAAACACACTTGAAATATTCAATCGATTTCCGGCGCGACCTTTCTTTATCCGATTATCCCCAAACTTCACATTTATTAGTTTGTGTTGAAAGGTAACAAACTGGACCCCGCCTATCCCCAAAATCGCATTTTCTTTTTTAAGGACCACTTTAGTTTGGAACCTCCCATACAAAGTAAATTTTTAGTATCATATATATTGAGTGTTATGATGGAGAGAGCTTTCTAAGTATGTGTGAGGTCGCCTATTATTAATGTTAGTAGTTGTGCCCTAAAAGGGCGGGATCGGATAAGTGGGCGTGGTACCTCCCATACAAAGTAACAACTTTAAAAGTTTGTCTTAGGTCACCTATTATTAACGTGAGTAGTCAAAAAAAAAAATGGGCGGGATCGGAAAAAGGGGCATGGCACCCCCCCCATACAACATAAATAATTAATGTCATATATCTGGAGTACTGTAAAAGTGAGAGCCTTGTGGCTTTGCGTGAGCCCATAAGTAATTTATGTTATTAGTCCAACAAAAAATTGCCGTGATCGGGGCAGTGGACATAGCACCGTCTATACAAAGTAAATATATAATGTCATATAGCTGGTGTACTATAAAAGGGAAAGCCTTCACACTTTGCTCGAGTCCATAACATATCAATGTGAATATAAATTGGGTAGGGTAGGATTAGTGGGGATTAGTGGCCTATACAAAAAATGTGGGTGGAATCGCCAACTTCAAAAATAAAACAAAATTCATGTTGTTCTCATGGGGAGCTATATGTACCTTGCTCCAGAGTAGGAATTTGATAATTGTTGCACCGAATGAAAAAAATATTGTATATCAGCAAGAGTTGAAATAGAAAAATATAAAATATATTAGATAAAATAATTTATTTGCACAATAAAAACTTCGTAGAAAAATTTATTATGATATAAAATATGTCAACAAGTCCGGTAAGTCATAGCCAAGCGTGACAGGGCATACTAGTATAATATAAAGAACATTAAACGATCCATGGTCAAAATTTCTTATATTTATATTTTTTTTATAACTCATAGAATATATTCTAAATCGATATATAATTCTTGTTAAATCAATAGTCTGCTGTGTGCTATATAACTATTGTTCTTTCTTTTTCCAAATAACGAACTAACAAAAATATGCAGCCTCTGTTTATACACGTAAATAAACTCAAGCCGATGCACACAAAATTTCTATGCACTCAAAGACCAATTAATGTCGCATTTTGATACACATACAAAACCCAAAAATGTTTTTTTATATAATGCAAACGAGCATGAGGAGTATTAAAAGTGACTACTCGTATAAACACAACTACTTAACGTGTATTTGTCATACATATATGTTTTTAAGCAAATGTATTGAAGTGCTTTCCAATGTTTGAGAACACCACTAAATGATGGACACACACAATTAACTGCCGACAACGAAGCAATAACCAATGAAAACATTATGCACCAACAGCAACACCATCACCACTACTGACACAACTAGAAAAAAAGTTCTAAAATTATAGTCGATCTAGACTGATTATACGATGCCCTGTACCATGGTTTTTGAAAGAAGATCTTAGATACAAATTTGGCGAGTCTGGATGTAGAAAATAAGCATAATCCAAATTTTACTGATAATGTTATTAAATTACGGCATGCATATTTGAAAAATTTTATAACTGATGTCATTTCTATATGACGACTAGGTTCAAAAATCGAGCGATCATGGAAATATTTAGTAAAATATTTCAAAACAAGTAAGAAAATTACAGCCGGTCTAGACCGACTATACGATACCCTATACCATGCGTTTAGAAACCCTATCTCTTAGGCCCAATTAACTGGACATTGAAAATAAGCAAAAAACCAAATTTGAGTGGGATTTTTATTAATTTTTTTGGCTGCAGATATGAAAAAGTTCATATCGGATGCTATATTTATAAAGGGACTAGGTCCAGAAATGGACCGATCCTGATCATGTAAAGTCTCTTGTATTTTGCAAAAATATATACAAACAAAATTTGAGAAGAATCAGTGCAATATTTTTGTTTTTTAATAGATTTAAGTGAAGATCGGGAAGCAGCTCTATATTGGGTCAAAGGGATCATTTTTGGACTACTCATTAGTGGATGTAATGAACGCATACAAACCCAATTTGAATAAGATATATATGACAATTTGGATCCTATGGCAATTTATGTCGATTTCATATGGTAATTTGTATATACCAAATTTCATCAAAATATATTCATATTTGCGACCTGCAGTTTGATTACAAGCTTTACATGGACACACAGACGGACGGACGGACGGACGGACGGACGACGGACGGACGGACGGGCGACGGACGGACGGACATTGTTAAATCAACTCAGAAAGTGATTCTGATTCGATCGGTATAATTAAAGATGGATCTAGGTCAAATATTTTTGGTTGTTACAAACAGCATCACAAAGTCATTATACCCAAACCACATAGTGGTATAGGGTATAAATATATATAAAACAAATTTGAAAATATCAGTGTAATATGTTTATTTTTTGAGAGACTTGCTGAAGATCGAAAATAAGCTTCATATGGGGACTATGACTAAAAATGATTCTACAGTGTTCAGTTTTGAACTACTGACTATCAGAATAATACACCCACACACACGTACCAAATTTCATCGAAATGTCTATATGATAATCTTAACCTCATGACTGGTTTAGTCGGTCTGATAGGGGTTATTTGTATGAGGGCCTGAACATGCACCGATTTCCACCAATTTTAATATCGTTCGTTAATGACTTGATTTGATTTGAATTTTTTTTATTTATTTTTTATTTATTTATTTATTCAGTCTATGGAATCATCCTTACAGACTACTTAAAATATACATTTATATTATAATTAATATATACAATTAAACATTTAACAAAATTGATATATAACATTTAAATAATTCAAATTCTACGATGTGGATTAAAATTAGCATAGTTCGTACAATAATATTTGATAGTTAGAAAGTTATAAGTTCTTGATGATCGAAAAGGAATATTTATATTTATTTTGTTGATAAGAAATTCAGATTTAAGACTGCCGTTTAACAGTTTTAACAGGAAAGTAACATTTGGCAAATGTCTGCGACTTTTCAGTGTTGAAGGTTAATTAGAGGACGACGATTCCCATAAGATGGCAACCTCATATTAGGATCCCAGCCCAAACCACGAAGACAAAATAACAAAGATTTTTTTTTGAACTGATTCAATTTTGTTCGAATGTATATGATATTGCGGATACCAGACTACAGACCCATATTCGAGTATTGGTCTTACCAAGGTAGGAAACAATTGGTCTATCGTATGCGGATCCGAAAACTCTTTAGCCCACCGTTTAATGAAGCCAAGTACACCAGTAGCTTTATTTATTGTTAGCGAAATATGACTTCTAAAGTCTAATTATTTATCCAAAAGTACGCCAAGTTCGTTGAATGAATCCACTAAATCAAGCCCAGCATTATTCATGATATACCGACCATTAATTGGAATTGATCTTGTAAAAATCATATATTTGCATTTTTTGACATTGAGGTCCATTAGATTAATACTACACCAAGTAATTAAACGATCAATATCATTCTGTAAAAGTGATTGTTAATCAATATTGTTGAGGGTAAAAATTAACTTTACACCGTCTGCATACATTAATGTAGTTGAGTGTTTAATTACAGAAGGAATATCATTTATATATAGCGTAAATAAAAGAGCTCCCAAGTGACTACCTTGAGGTACACCAGATAATACGTTTATGTTGTTGGAATACGAGTTACGAAATTTAGTACATTGTGTTCTGTCTTTTAATATGATCCAGTCCATTTTATCAGCAATATACCAAAGCCCATACGGTCAAGCTTAAACAACAATAGATCATGATTTACTTTAACAAATGGCTTGCTAAAATCATTATAAATAGCCTCTGTTTGATTCATATTAATAAAACCATCATTTAGCAAAGCTGTAAGCTCCAAAAGATTTGTTATTGTAGAGCGTGATTTGCAGAACACATGTTGCGTTGGAGATATGATAGAGGACACATGATGTGGCAATGTGACATATATAAATTTTTCAATTAGTTTTGGAATAGCACTTAGTTTAGCAATACCTCTATAATTCGAAATACCAGCTTTAGAGCCAAACTTAGAGAAGGGATTAATAAATGATTCTTTCCAAATGGGAAGAAAGTAACCTAATTTAAGGGATATGTTAAACATATAAGTCAAAGGAATATACAATGAATGTGCGCAATGCTTTAAAATGCAACTGGGAACACCGTCAGGACCAGCAGCATACGACAATTTCTATTTTGTTAGGGTATTCAGAACTGTATGTTGATTGAAGGACGGTATATTAATAATTGAAGATTCCGATATTATCTATGGATACAGATTATTGCTATTAAAGACTGTCGAAGAATAAGTTGATGCAAAAAAGTCAGCAAACATATTACTTATGGAGTTATCATCTGAAGATTCTAAATCACCGTACTTCATAACTGAAGTAAAGTCCGCAGTACGTCTTTTAGAATTTATAAATTTATAAAATGATTTTGGATTATTTTCTAGATTACTTTTTACTTTAATTAAATTGTTATTTTAGGCCAATTGATTAGCAATAATAAATTCCGATCTTGATAACGAATATTTCATATAATCTGTCAATGTTCCATCTTTTTATAATTTTTGTACATTTTGTTTTTCTTGTTTTTAAGTTGAGATAGATGTTTTGTATTTGCACTCATAAATACTATAACACCAACTAATTATACATCTACAAACTAATTATACATCTACATTACTGTACATAAGTAGTGAGATTGAACTAATGTTAACACACCTTTTTCTTCTTAACTTCTTTCTTAACCATTTCAGTTATTATGCTTAATGGCAACTCTGATAAAATAAACCTAACAAAATCCAACTTGGTCCTATAATATGTTACCCAAAGAACGAAAGACCTGTCGTTAAATTAGTTCCATTATTATTAGAAACTATCAGGAGAATTTGACCAATAATAGGAAATATGGTTCTGGAAGAAAGAAAGTTCCACATGATGTTTTTAAGGCCTAGAAAATAGAAATTATATTGAAAGAGGCTCCCAACACATTCACATTCATCCCGGTTAGCTTAGTGCTGTGACTATTCGTGCTAAAACCTTAAGCCAGTGCAGGATAAAAAACATACAAAATCCATAAAGTTTCAGACAGGAATGCTAAAAATCTTGGAGGTCAAAAACTAAGCACGCAAATTGAAATCAAGAAATCCAGCTGCAGCGTCCGGGTCAACATTTTTCTGTTGCTAATGATGGAGGAAATGTCAAAAACCAACCAACTTTCAAAAAAAAAAAAAAAACTTTCCTAGCATGGCAAGCAGTATGCAGTGGCAGCAAAAGAAGCAATTCATTTCCTACAACGGGCTCTATAACTACCCGCATTTATATTAAGGGGTGTTTGCAAAGAAGATTATAAGTCCACATATCTTTGGCCCATTTTGGTATTTTCACTACAGTAGGAAAGTTCTTGAGTTGTACTAGAGCATTAGCTTAGTTTTGTACCCAGCGAGGCAAGTCCTCCAAAAACTCCGGTGCTTAGGACAGTGGACATATATTGGGCTATTACGAAAATAAAGTTGTAGAGTAAGAAAAAGGTGTCTCAAAATGAAGATGGAAGCTACAGTAAAATCTCTAATGGAAGAATTTCCGGAAAAAGTCAGTAAGTTCAGAAATGGTGATTAGAACTAAAAAAAGTTATATTTTTCTGTAAGCTTCAATATAATTTCAGTAAAAATTCTCAAATCTCCTCCTTGTGAGGGATCGGTTAACAGCACCATGTTTTTCCAAGCATGATCTTATATATATCAAAGCAGTTACCTATTATCATAAAATAAACGATAATGCTTTGAGCTGTGGGAATTACAGTATTGATTGGAACTCAATCCTTTATATGCCCTCGCTGGATGCTCATTTCGAATATTAAGAGCACAACACTCCAAACTTTGTTCAAAAGTCCATTCCCGTTAAAACGAAACTTTACAGATAAGGCATGGTTCTGTAGGAAAATAGAAGCGAAAAATTATCGAAGAGATTTTGCTTATAGGGGTTTTTTAAAATTGAAAATCTACGTACCGGTTAGAAAGAAAACTGTTAAATCTTCTACTAAGCCTTGGTTTATTAAAAAGGTTTGTGATTTAATAGTTAAAAGAAATTCTGCTTACGATAAGTAGAAAAGATATAAAACTACACAGTCTAATGAAATTTTTAAATCACTACGTAGATCTGTTACTAGGGAAGTAAAGTTAGCTAAGCAACGCTATTATAGTCGTGTATTTTCAGAGGCTATGGATACTAAAAATATGTGGAAAGAGATAAAGAAAATTGGTTATAAAGATGAAAATGAATCGGTAAATCTTTCCACTTTTGAACTAAATGAATTGAATAGACAATTTACTTCAAATGACTCAACTCCTCTTCGTTGTGACTCTTATGCAAATCTACCAGATTGCAATCTGGATTCTTTATTTAGTTTTTCCTGCGTTAACCAGGAAGATGTTCTGGAAGCTTTTGTTTCCATAATACCAAAATCTATTGGTCTAGACGTTATGAATCCAATATTTATTAGAGCTATTTTACCACAGGTTTTACCCTATATCACTCATATTTTTAACACTATTTTTACAAAATCTATTTTCCCTGATTTGCGGAAATGGGCAAAAGTAATTCCCCTGCCGAAATCTAATAAAGAATACAGGCCAATTTCCGTACTTTCTTTTCTTTCGAAAGTTTACAAAAAAATTGTGAGCAAACAAATGAATATCCAATAATAATCTTTTATCATCTAAGCAATCTGGTTTTCGCAGGAAAAGAGGGTGTATCACTACTTTAATTGATGTATCGGAAGATCTTCGTTATATCGTTGACAGTGGTAATATTGCTTTTTTGACTTTATTGGACCACTCTAGAGCTTTTGACTCAGTGGACCATGATATTCTTGTTAAAAAGCTTAAACATATGGTTATTCTGAAACCTCCTCTAAATTGATTAGCTCTTACCTTCGGAATAGAGAGCAAGTAGTTGTCTCTAAAGACAAGTCGTCTACCTCTTCGTCTTTAAGTGGGGGTGTTCCATACTTGGCCGTCTTTTGTTTTCTATTTACATAAATGATCTACCACGCGTAATTAATTCATGCCAAATGCACATGTACGCAGACGACGTTCAGTTATACACATCATGTAACGTACGAGATGTGGAAAATTGTGTACAGAACCTGAATACTGAACTGAACCACGTATTTGAATGGGCTAGGTTGAATTGTCTTATCTTAAATCCGAAAAAATCTCAGTTCCTCGTTATTTTTAAAAGGATCTATGATACCACTTGTCTTCCGAAAGTTAGTATTAATGGAGTGGATATCGCCTACGTTGCGAATGCTAAAAACCTTGGAATGATTTTTAATAATACCCTAACGTGGAATGATCAAATTAACAAAGCTTCTGGAAAAGTTTATAGTATTCTCCGTAGTCTTTGGTCTTCTCAGTACTTCACACCGCAGAAAATTAGATTTGTTCTTGCAAAATCGTTTATCTTACCTACGCTTTTATATGGTTGTGAATTGTTGTCAGGTTGTGTAAGTGCAGACATGGGTAAACTTACACGCGTCTTTAAAAGTGTAGTTAGATATGTTTACGGTTTACGCAAATATGATAGTATCTCCGCTTTTCTAAATAAAATTTATGGCATTTCATTTGAAGACTATTTTAAATTTAGAACTTTACTTATGGTTCATAAAATCATTTTCACTAAAGAACCCGTTTACCATTTCGACCGATTACTATTTACAAGATCTAACCGTAATAACTGTCTTGTACCAATATTGTGCAATAGACAAATATCCCAAAGACACTTTTTTTTAAATGGCATACGTGTTTGGATCTTGTTACATACTTTAAATAATCGACTTCACAAAATATCAAATACAACATCATTTAAGAAAGAACTTTTTAAACTTTTTCTCAATTGATTTTTAATACTTCATTTTAATTTCTTTAGTTAATTTAATTTTAGTTTCAATACAATTTTTACCTGCTGTGCAGGATATTTTTACACTTTATTTTTACATTTTTATTTTATTTTTTATATATTATATATTATATTTTATTTTATATTATTCTTCTAATTTTTATTATAAAGTAAACTTTCATACATTCTTCTTATTGAAAATTAATTTGTTATGACTAATGTTGTTTTATAAGGTTTTAAATCTTGTTACATTAGGATTTTCATTAATAAAAAATTAATTAAATTAAAATTAAATCTACATATAAAATTTCAATGCTTGCTGTTATACAATATTTCTATTTTTTCATTCGGCGCAAAAATATTTAGATTTTTCGTCGTTCCCACTCTATAGCAAACTACACATAGCTGCCCGTAAGAAAAACATAGATTTTCCAAATTAAAAGCGACAACACTTTACGATTGGTATTGAGTTTAGAATATCATTTGTTAATTTTTTATTTTTAGTTTATAGAAATTTCAAATATCGAATTCTTGAAAGAAAACCCGCTTACATACAAAAATAGTTATTTAGTTTGTTAACTAGGTACTTTATTATACCACTATGTAGTCAGGGTATAATCAAATTGTGTATGAAATCGGACTACAGATCGCAAATATGAATACATTTTGATGAAATTTGGTGTTTAAGCTTCTATCGGGCATAGCATGAACAGTATTGAAATCGGTGCAGGTTCAGACCTGGTCCCCATGCAAATGACCCCTATGAATCGAGTTAATTTGTCATAAAATCCAAATTATCTTATAGATCTTGGTCAAATTGGGTATGTGTATGTTAATTACTCCCATTAATCAGTAATCCCCTAATTTGCTAACAAAATTTACATGGACACACATATAGACGGATTGATGGACAGCGTCAAATCGACTCAGAAAGTGATTCAGAGTCCAATGGGATGTTAAAATCATTCAGTTTTTGGTAGTTACAAACAACAACAAAAACTCATTATACCCTGACATAGTGGTATAGGGTATAAAAATAGAAATCGGAATTGAAATATACTCTATTAATATGGAGATACGTTGCAAGTTGCATACAGATACATATAACAACAATAATATGCTATGGTTTATGCATACTAACTAACTAGCAACATTAATACGAGCGCTATCAACAGCGGTGACACTGGTGAATTTTGTAAATTGCTCGGAATATCAAAAATGAATTTTTACCTTTTCATTATAAGAGTACTGTGGTGTTATGAATAGGTGGTGTTATAAATATGTGCTGGTTAAAGGCTAACTATTTGGGGTGTGGTCCTTGCAACCGGCAGAGTTTGCCACTGGTTGTGCTTGTGGTGTCCTGTGTTATGTATTTAGGAGTGTGGGGTTTTACAACCGGCAGAGTTTGCCACTGGTTGTGCTATTGCATTTGCCGATCTTACTATTGTAAGGGCAAATGGAAACTTTTGTAATAAAACTAAGGCAGTTGTTGCCGATTTAGTGTTTAAAATTCAAGTCTGTTTTATTTTGGGTTTTACACCCTTTTTATACAATTTGTCATGATCTAACTTATTCTAGCATATAGTTAGTGTTACATTTGTTTCACTCAGTACTATGAAGGATCGTATTGCTTTATTCTACATTCCAATTACAATGTTATTTGCTTGGTATGCACTCAAATAATATGAGTCACTCACATATTATTTGTTACATATTTACATATGTACATGCCATGCATAGAACAGTTTGACTCATTATCGATATTGTCTGTTGCATATACACATTGTGTAAATGATATTTTAAATTGTCATCGATACTATTGATTGTCTGTTCTATGTATCATGTATGCATTGTAGACATGTGTGGTACACTACACCCTTACCCTTAAGAGAAAAATTAGGGAGGTAATATTTAACTGCATAATTTTTCTTATCAACTTCATAATACCGTTACAAAATTTCTTAAATTTATTGGTTAAAATATTTATATACAATTTGTTATTAAAATATTGTATTAATTAACAATTATTCTTATGATATTTCTTAATATTCTATATATTTCTTTAAATTGTTATTGTGCAATTCTTTTTCTTTGCCATTATAATCTATAGTGGTGTTTACACCATTTCTCTTAACAATTTTATATGGTCCCTTATATGGACTTTGGTTTTTCTTTCTATTCTCTACTCTTATTAGAACTAAATCTCCTATATCTAGTTTAGGTTGGTTGCTATATTTATCCTTTTCAATTCTATTATTTTTTATACTAATTGTCATTTCTTTTGCTCTATTCAACGAGAATTGTAATCTAACTCGTAGTTCTCTAACGTAGTCGTCATAATTGTAGAATTTATTTTCATTTTCATTTTCTAGAATGTCAGATGGCAAGCATGGTAACTTTCCGTATACTAATTCAAATGGTGTGTAGCCTGTGTCAATGTGTGGTGCTGTATTATAGGCAAAAGTGAAATATGGAATCCACTTGTCCCATTCATAATCAGTTGCTGTTGTCAATAAAAACTCATTCAGAACTCTATGATTCCTCTCAACTGAACCTAGTGTTTGATGGTGATAGGGTGTTGAAAATGCTTGTTTTATCTGTAATAATGAGCATATGTTACGCATTATCTCATTTGTAAATTCTGTTCCCTTGTCTGACTTAAGTACCTTAAATTGACCATACTTCAAAATAAATTGTTCGACCAATGTTTTGGCTGTTGTAATTGCATCTTTTGTTGACATTGGGTGTGCAACAATGAATTTTGTCAGCTCACATTGCATTGTTAAAATGTATCGGTAATCATTTGAAATTCGAAGCGGTCCTACAGTGTCAATTGAAATCACTTCAAAACTGTTGCCTGGTGTGTCTGTTAGTGTGAATGGTTCCCTTATGTGTTTTGTTTGTTTGTTTTTGTTACACTTATCGCAATATGATACAAAACTCTTCACCATCTTATTCATGTTTTTCCAAATATACCGCTGTTTTAGTTTAATTACTGTTTTTCTTATACCCAAGTGGCCTGCATGGGTGGCATTATGAAATTCATCTATTAGTTTGTATTTTAATATTTCGTTTGTTATTCTCTTTGGGGCATTATATATTAATATTTTTAGTTGAGGACTTTTATCATTTATTTTTATCTTTGCATATGCTTCTTTTATTTCTTCTTTTGTATATACTTTAAATATTTTATCATTATTTGGTAGCGCTACTTCCTTTATATTTTCCTTTCTCATTTTAGATATCAGGTTCTTCAGTAACGAATCTAGTTTCGCTGAATTATTGCTGAATCTTGCTAGCTTTTCATTATATTTTCCATTATTAATATTTTGGGTACGTAATTTCTTCATGGTCGAAACTGGTTTCGATGAATTATCATTACGTCCTATGTGCACTATATTATTTTCAATTTTTATATCGATATCTTCTATATTCTCTATTTCATTAAATTGCAATTTCTTTATATTTTTGACGTCATTAATGGAGGTGCATTCCCATATTTGAAGTTGATCAGGCTTCTGAGAGTTACATGTTTCCAATTTATTTCTGTCTACACGTGTATTATTTTCATTATTATTGTTTTCTTCATTATTTATCATTTTATACATATCTTTAGTTGTTGCCTCATTAATTTTATTTTTCATGGCCCGTGTTGTTACTAATATTTTTCTCTCTTTCTCTTCATGGTTTCGTGGTATCATCTGTTTTAATATATCTGAGTTAATTTCTATCCTGGAAAGTGCGTCAGCGTTAGTATTCATCTTTCCTTTTTTATAAACAATTGAAAAATCATAGTCACTTAAATCCAATCTAATTCTAGTCATCTTTGATGAAGGGTTTTTATGTGAAAATAGTGAGATTAAAGGTCTATGGTCTGTTACTACTATGAACTTTCTACCGTACAGGTAAGGTTTGAAAAAATTTATACTCCAATGAATTGCTAATAGTTCCTTTTCAATTATCGGTTTATTGATATCATGTTTTTGTAATGATTTACTAGCATATGAAATGGGTAAATCTTGGCCTATTTCGCCTTGGGATAAAACGGCTCCTAATGCATAGTTTGAAGCGTCGGTAGTTAAAATAAAAGGTTGTTCAAAATTTGGGTATTGTAGTACAGGGGGTTTCATTAACTTTTCTTTTAGTTTATCAAAAGCGTTTTGGCATTCTTCTGTCCATAAAAATTTTGCTTTCTTCTTTAATAGTGCATTTAGACTTTTGGCAATGTCAGCGAAATTTGGTATGAATTTTCTGTAGTAGTTGCAGAATGCAATGAATCGTCTTACTTCGTCCGTGTTTGTGGGTGTTGGATAATTTTTTATTACTTCGTACTTGGCTGGGTCTGTTTTCACACCGTCCTTTGTTATTAAATGTCCCAGATAGACTACTTCTGGTCTCAAAAAACAACATTTTTTTGGGTTAAGTTTTAGATTATACTGTTGTAACCTGTTCAATACTTTTATTAAATTTCGATTGTGATGTTGCAAACTACATCCGTACACGATAATGTCATCTACGTAAAGAAATGCTTCGGATTCTAGTCCCGAAAGTGCTATTGTAAGCATTCTCTGAAAACTATTTGAAGAAATTTTCAGTCCGAATGGCAGTCTTTTAAATTGATAGTGACCTTGCTGTGTAGAAAAAGCTGTTAATGCTCTAGAATCTTTGTCCAATTTGATTTGATGAAATGAACTAGTCATATCGAGTGTAGAAAACCATCTGGCTCTGCCTAATTTATCTAAAATGTCTTCTAATCTAGTTAATGGAAATTTGTCATTAACAATTTTGTCATTTAGTTTCCTAAAATCTACTACTAGTCTCCATTTCTTTTTGTTCTCCGTGTTCTTTTTTGGTACCAAAAGGAGTGGAGCATTGTATGGGCTGACTGATGATTCTATTATGTCATCATTAAGCATTTTCTGCACCTGTTCATTTATTATATTTGTGTGTGAATGTGGTAACCTGTAGTTCTTTATATATACGGGTGTGTTGTCTGAGGTTGTGATTTTCTGATTGTAAAAATTGTTGACTGTTAATTTTTCGTTTTCCAAGTGAAATACATTCTGATATTTTTTAAATATTTTTACTAATTCTGTTTTTTCATTATTGTCATTAGTATTTAATTGTAAGTCATCCAATATCTTTTCAAAACGTTCGTCGCTGTGTATGCTATTGTAATTTAATATGTTATAGTTTTTAAGTGGGTCAGTTTGAAGTTGAATACCCTTTAAAATTACCGCGTCGTTCGTTGTGTTTAATATTTTTATATGTGTCATGCCGCTTTTGGGTGCTATTGAATTACTTAGAAAAATTCCTTCCTTCAATTCATTATTGAATATGACGCAATCTTCTGTGAGGTTCAATTTTATTGCTTGGATAATTTCTGTTCTTGGTGGTATTGTTACATGCATTGTATCAAGTGCCTTCGCTTGCATGGGAAGTGTAATTGTTTCATCATTATTAAACAAAGAAATTGTATATGTTTCATAGTCGATTTTACCAAGGTATTTTCTCAAAAAATCTCTACCTAATATTCCGTCTGTATCTATTGGAAAGTCTGATTTTACTAGTTGGAAAGAGTGTCTGTATATTTCGGTCGTTAGTGACAATTCTAATTTTATTTTGCCTAGAGAATAAATTTCTTCTGTAGTTATTCCTGTTAATTTACATTTTTCATCTGGTTCATATTGTTCGCCTTCAAAGTCTGTTTGCATTCGACAGAGTGATATGTCTGCGCCTGTATCTATGAGAAATGTTAGTTGTTTATTCTTGTATTTGGCGTATATAAAATTTGTGTTGTTGTCGGATACTTTAAATACTCTTAATTTTGGCCGTTCAGAATATCCATCTATTCCGGGCCTGACTCGTTTCCCGAAGTTTGTATAGTATGTATGTGTCCATTGTTTCTATTGTTATTGTTATTCTGGTTTCCCCCATTGTTTCTGTTGTTATTCCTAAAATTATTATTTCTACTGAAGTTAGTATTATTTCTGTTATCGTTATTGTTTCTATTAAAGTTCCTATCTGTGTTGTGCCTATTTCCAGTATTGGTGTAACTGTCATTTCTACTGAAACTTCTAGACGAGTTGTTATTTCTAGTCTGGTTCCGCTGTGAGTAATGTGGTCGTTCATTTCTAAAATGTAAAACTGAGTTATGATTTACTTTTCGCTCATTTTCCAATTCCAATGCGAGCTCGGATGCTTCTTGCAGATTATTAGGTCGAGCTGCGTATATGGTCGATTTAAAGTTCTCATTCAAACCTTTTTTAAAAATGTCTAAAGCTAATTTATTATTCAGTCTAATTATTACGTTTTTCTCTGCTTCTGTTACGTCATTTCCCAGTTCCTCGATACCTAACTTGTTTAGGTTATCTATTGTCGTCATTATCTTTTCCTTGAATGAATTTATAGACATTTTCCTTTGGAATAGTGTATTCAATTTAGCCTGTAGTTCTGGTATTGTCTTATTGCTTTTGTATCTTTGTTCTAATAATTTCCTTAGTTCTTCAAAATTTTCTGGCTTTGTATAGCTCCCTATTGCTGTTCTGACATTTGAGGTAAGCTTAGCATGATATATGTACTGTAGAAAATCTATTTTTGCTGTCTCTGATAAAGTTTTGTTGATGAGTTCTGCTGTTATTAGAAAACCTTCTAATTCTACATAATTACCGGTGAACAATGATAGTGTTTTTGAAACTGTTTCTAAACTAAATGCTGCCATTTTAGTGTCTTCTGTTTCCGTTTCTGTAGATTTTCCTAGTAAATATTCCTTAATGTCCTCATATATATTATTAAACTCTTCCTCAGAAGTTATTGTATTTCCTTGTTCAATTTTTGTTATTTGAAATTCTTTTCTTAGTTCCTCAATATATGCTAATTTGTTTTGGATAGTTTTCTTTGTATATGTCCTTCCTGGACTTTTCTTTAAAATTTTTAATAACTCTTTTAATTTTCCAATTTGTTCTTCCATTTAGATAATTTTACAAAAATTTTCTTTTCTCTTTTTTATTTTAAAAATAGTA
Source organism: Cordilura impudica (assembly GCA_963682025.1). Taxonomy (NCBI): domain Eukaryota; kingdom Metazoa; phylum Arthropoda; class Insecta; order Diptera; family Scathophagidae; genus Cordilura; species Cordilura impudica. The sequence continues at coordinate 60,397,036 of OY821520.1, read as the reverse complement.
TAATAGACAATTTCATAAACAATATTTCTAACAATTATGTTTTCAATTATTTATTTAAAATAGTACATTTAAAAAAAAAAATTTTTCTTCAATTATTAAAATTAATTTTATGTAATTTAAGAATATTATAATTGCTAATTGTAATAATATAAATATAAATAATATCTCTAATATGTCATTGAAAGGCATATTTTATTTTCTTCTTATAAAGTGTTTGCTGATTGAAAATATTTTATCTATTACATCGGATTTTTCAATAGTGTCATGTAATTTCGATGCTACTCCTCTGATTTCACCCTGAATAGCCCTGAACAACAATATTGTAATTGTTATAAATATAATCAATGGAAATACAATGCTTCACATTTTATAATAAGTTTCTATTTATTTAAATGTTCTCTGATTTAAAAAATTTTTCTTTTTGTATCTGTTAATTATTTATTTTTCTTGTTCTTTTTTTTTTTTTGTTCCTTTTTATGCTGGTTTTCAGTTCCTCAATCTTTGACCAAATTTCTTGCGATTTTTCCCACGGGATTGGATTTTCTTCTTCCCTTACAATGCGTAGCAGGTCTGCTAATTTTCTCCGTTCGTGCACTAGCCGTTCTTTGTGTCGACTATCGGTATTGCTGTTAATTTTTTCTCTGTCTTCCTCGCTAGGCTTTGCCTGTATTCCTCGATTGTAAGCCGTTTTGGTCCTTGTACCATCGGTTTGTATGCTGGTGGTGGTGTTGCTGGAACACTTAAGGATGAAGGAACGTATTCGTCGGACATGTGTTTATATATGATGTTTAGATGAAAGTGTTTAAATTAGTTCCGAGGTCGTCGTCCAAAGGATCGCCATGTGGTGTTATGAATAGGTGGTGTTATAAATATGTGCTGGTTAAAGGCTAACTATTTGGGGTGTGGTCCTTGCAACCGGCAGAGTTTGCCACTGGTTGTGCTTGTGGTGTCCTGTGTTATGTATTTAGGAGTGTGGGGTTTTACAACCGGCAGAGTTTGCCACTGGTTGTGCTATTGCATTTGCCGATCTTACTATTGTAAGGGCAAATGGAAACTTTTGTAATAAAACTAAGGCAGTTGTTGCCGATTTAGTGTTTAAAATTCAAGTCTGTTTTATTTTGGGTTTTACACCCTTTTTATACAATTTGTCATGATCTAACTTATTCTAGCATATAGTTAGTGTTACATTTGTTTCACTCAGTACTATGAAGGATCGTATTGCTTTATTCTACATTCCAATTACAATGTTATTTGCTTGGTATGCACTCAAATAATATGAGTCACTCACATATTATTTGTTACATATTTACATATGTACATGCCATGCATAGAACAGTTTGACTCATTATCGATATTGTCTGTTGCATATACACATTGTGTAAATGATATTTTAAATTGTCATCGATACTATTGATTGTCTGTTCTATGTATCATGTATGCATTGTAGACATGTGTGGTACACTACAGTACAACACAATTACTCCAAAAAAAAAGATATATAATACTAATAAGTATGTTCACGTATACATAAATGAATAGTTGGGTGAAATGATTTATTAAAAAGTAATTACAGGGAAAATTGTGGGTGTTAAAAAGAAAGAAAATTGTGATAGTACAGAAGAAGACTACAATGGTAATATTGTCATTCTGCAAACACCACCTGTAGTAAATTTCAACTAATAAAATTTTAGTGGAAATTTCACTTTATTTTTAACCTGTGCTGTAAACAGTTCCGAACCTGAGAAACTCTCTCGAAACACTTCCATATTGTCACAATAATTTTTTCAAATTATGTCAAACCACAAAAAATATACAGATTACTGCTCAATATTTTCGAAACTTTCTGCATGCTTAAATCGAAATGTGTTTGTACTGATTGCAACTTGGTTAATGATGGATATTTATTTTGTACACAAATATGCTTTTAAACTTTTCGCAATTTTTATTTGTTTGAAAATGTTTTGAAACTTCTTTTTTTATAAATTTAAAATATCTGTGAACTTATGATTTGTTAACAATGAAATGAAATTGTTTTTGTATTTTATATGCTTTTGAATTATTTTTTTCTATATTTTTTTAAGTTTTGTAAAAGAAGAGTGTTGATTGGCTTTGAACTACGCCGTAGAGAAAAACTATATTTAGGAAAGTATTCGTATTTTAAAGCATTTAGATCTGAAAACTATTGTTTAATCAATGCTTTTCTTTTTTTTTAATTTTGTATCTCTTAGTTAATTTAGGACATGTAACTGATTGAAGACTGTCATTAAGAAATACTAGCTAGACATGGGTTATTAGGGTGGCCCACGGTTGTATGGAAAAGTAAAAGTATAGTCCAATACTTTTTCCACAAGCTTGATTTTGTGTCTTTTACTAAAATATATGTGTATACCAAAAATTGGCTCAATGGGATAATATTTAGAGGTCGCGACGAATGGCGACTATGTTTAACATCTTTTATTACATGCATTTACTACTGGCTCATCAATAAAGTACTTATTTATGTATTGGAGATACTTTTTCACACTTTTCTTTTATCTTTACTAGATTCGCATTCGTTAAAATTCAAATATATTGATCCCTTTATATAATTATTTAACTTATTTTGAATGCAGAATTACAAGAAACGAGTTTATGTTAGCAAATTTCAGAATTTCTTATTTTTCTTTCATGCACTTACTTTCCTCGTATCAAATTAAAATACTGTATTAATAAAGGTTATCCCTGATTGTTGTTTCAAAAGTAAAAAAAAGAGCGAAGTTCGTTGATAATAAATACATTAAACGAGAAGGTTGTACGCGAAAGTTGTGCGTGATTAATGGTTGCGCGCGATTTTTTTTTTCAAAGTACAGAATGAAGAAGATCGCAAGCGAAAGAAAGAAGTGGAATTAGAAGCAAGGAAATTGAGTAGCATTGGAATATCTACGCTGAAGGATTATGTTGAAATTTCCGAGAGTGAGTCAGATTCATCGCACGAAGAAGTTAAATTCCGCGAAAAAAAAATCAACTAAACCAATAAAAATGAAATCTGAAACGACTTTATTGGATCTATTGACCATGTAAATCTTTTTGATCGGAATACCATGTATGTTGTTTGAGCTGCAGTTCAAGCGTTAGGTATACCTGTATCCACAATACAAAAAAAAAAAAAAAAGAAACGATATCTGACAAATTATATCAGTAGCTGATAAGGACTCATTCTCTTTACAATATCCAGTTGTATTGCACTGGGACAGCAAATTATTGCCCGATATTTCTGATGAAAACAAAAAAGTCGATAGAGTTGCTATACTCATCAGTGCACAGTGGTCAAAAGCGATTAAAAATCTACAACTTTTTTATTTCTTCACCGAAACTTTTGAAACAGGGTACTCGGGGGTTTTTAGGGCCGCTGCACACGAATCTTATATCAGATTTAAAAAATTCAAAATGGCGTATCCAACATGGCGGCCAAATTTTTTACTAATGCTCGGATTGGCTTAAAATTTGGTACCCGGGGGTTTTTGGGGTCGCTGAACACGAATCTGATATCAGATTTTAAAAATTAAAAATGGGTGAATCCTAGAAGACTTATGAGATTTTTTTGAAAATAACTAACACATTAAACAACATGTTTAAAATAAATTTATTTCATATTTGTATAGATAACAGCTTTTTTTTTAACTAAACCAAACTAAACTACTATAAACTTAACAACTAATTCTAAGGCCTCTGGAAGCAACTCGGTGTTATTTTTCGCTTTCTTAATTCTAATAATACTTATTAGCGGATCTGAGGATACAAAAGGTAGTGAAATACGTCTTCATTATTTAATTTTCTTGATACATTTCTGCTATTATTTAGCCTTGCAGATCTAAAAATTTTGTTGGATGCCTCTTGAGCTTCTTCAGATAATGAACCAATTGTGACTCCCAAATAATAATAATAATAATATCACCTTCATGTATCAGCACCTTATGAACTGAGGGGAGCATATAATACCAACCATATAGGCTGACAAAATATTCTGCTGTTTGGATGCAATACGTTTTAAAATTTTTCGTAATAATTTCCCTTCCTGATGAAATTACTTGCATAATGCAATTAAAATTTTTAACGAGTTGATGATTAGTATTCAAAATATCTGCCGTAACCTCATTACTATGTAACAAGTTTCATCCTACATTACCAATATTTGAGTTAGCTGAGTCAGTTCGAACCATATCAACGCATACTCCTAATCTCTTTCGCATTTCTTTTTGGATTCTCTCTTTTTGATTTATTTTTCAGACTTATGAAAAATGAAAATGATACCTCTTAAAATAAACCTAATTTTTTCACCAAAATTTAAAATTTGTTATGTACGTGCAGGCACTAAAACGGATCGATAGCCCTTTCAAATACCTTCCAATTGATATACAGTATGCACGTATTCATTTAAACGTTGTGTGCAAAAAGTTAAAAAAAGAAAAACATCCATTTTCGTATGCCTTATATCTCCCAAAAATTGGGGATTCCGCCCAAAGAACCAAAATACTGGTCCGTTTTTTTTTCATGCTCTATCACAATTGCGAAGTGCATGAAGAACTTTTTAAACCGTTTGAAAAACTTCCCTATTGAGATCATATGAATTTTTTTAAAATAAACTTATAAATTGGGTACTTTAAAAATGCTCTACATTAAAAGTTGCACAATATTGCACTTAGGTAGAAACATATTTTGTTTAGGACCCTTAGGTGTATTAAATACTGTTTATAGCTAAGCGGTTGAGAGCCGTTTTTTTTTTTTTGGCAGCTTATGCAAATAGGTCAATTTAATTTTTTTTTTTAAACCTATTTTTTTTTTTTTGCCAATTAAAAATTATATGAAATAGTCACTCAAATGCCCAAGAAATTACATGATGTGATTAAAAACAAAATATATTTTTTATAACTGTAAAGTTATAAAACAAAATCGTCGAAAAAGTAGGGTTTGTCTACTTAGTTTCCGACTATAAATAAATCCGGTTTCTTTAGTTTCAAATTTTTTTAAAAAAACCTTCAACTTTGGTCCATTATAGCATAAAAAATAGATATTCTAGAAAATGCTCTAAACGTTTTATCTAATATTTTGTCTGTCGATAACTGCAAAAAAATTAAAAGAATTATAACAAAAAAAAAAAAAATTTAATTTTGATCGCTTTTGACGACTGTGTAGTGGCAATGGAAAAGAAACACTTTTAGCAGTTCCAAAGATCACAAAAGGAACCGGTGTAGAATACTCTAACGCTTGTTTGGGTGTATGTACCGATTTGTCAATAAAAAACACAATTCGAGGACTATGCTTTGACACTACCGCCTCCAATACCGACTTAAGCTAGGTGCATGTACTTTAATTGAAAAAGGAATAAATAAACACCTAATATGGATTCCTTGTCGTCATCGTATGTTTGAGGTTATGCTCTCTAATGTTTTTAAAAAGTATTTTGGCCCAAGCGGAGGATTCGAAGTGCAACTATTTAAAAGATTTAAAAATCAATGGCCAAACATTGATAAAGAAAATTTCAAAGTCGGAGATGATACTCTATTCCATACAAGTGACTTGCTTCAACTCCAACAGCAAGGGACGATTACCGTGAACTCCTTACGCTTTGTCTAAATTTTCTTGCTGGTGCAAATAAAGCAGGGACACTGAAAGTTAAATTTTATGCACCAGCCGCGTGCCATCTTTCTCGTTGGATGACGAAGGAGTTCTACTGCATAAAAATATGTAGTTCCTTTAGCAACAAATGCTCCTCTTAATGACCAAAATCTCCTAAAACAACTCGATAACTATCCCAATGAAAAACCTGTTAAAGCTGCTGTAAAAGCATTTCATCGACATTTATGGTACTTTTCTGAATATTTAATTGGGCTTGCATTTTTCGATTCCAGAGTTAAATATGAAACTAAAAAAACAATGGTGAAAAATCTTCAGTTACCACCAAAAGCTAAAGCCTTAAAGAGACTGGACGGAAAATTATTTAATCATAGAAATCCACTTGAGTCCTATATTACCGAAAGGTCAACAATGTTTTTTAATATTCTATGCGATGATGGACAAGAGAAGGGACAGTCATTTCTTTCAAAGGATCCTACAGACTACAAAGACTACGCCATTTTTATTTCGATGAAAGAAAATGCTAGACTTTTAAAAGTTGTAAATGACTCTGCAGAACGTGGTGTTGCTTTGGTGACCTAATTTAACAGCTCAACTGCGAAAAATTGGGAGCAAAAGCAATATTTGCTTAGATTAGTTGATCACCATAGAAAAAAATTTCCCGGGGTTTATAAAGCTAACATTGCAAAAATGGCTATCGATACTTTAAAAAATAATAAAATATATGATTATTTGTCCTTAATATACAGTTTTATTAATTCTTTATTTATTTGTTTTATTAAATATTTTTATTTTTAAATAAATAATGAATATCACCATAAAAAAATCATTGTATGTTATATTTCTATCTAATCACGAAAAATCATTAAGTTATCGCAACCTCTAAATTTTGACCGATTGTGCTCCAATTTGGACTGAACATTTTTATGCACTATTCGAATAGGATCAGCGTTGTGGAGTGCGAATATTCAATGCTTTTGTATTTTGGGCCTCCCTAATGGGGTATATTTTTACCCTCCATAACAGTGTGCAGATAGTATATGAACGTTTTCCATTGCGTTTGTAATAATTATAAAAAAGATCTGGATCCCATAAAATATGCGTGTTCTTCATTTTTGTAACAAGTGAAATGGATGTAAAGATGTCCGTCTCTCCGTCAGTAGGTCAGCTGCTAATCTTTAGTGAAAAGTAGCAGTAACCCGATGCGCTTCGCTACACCCATACCAGCGAAATAAGAAACTGGGAAAAAAGTTTGTGGAATATTTTGGCCATTACTGATTTTGTCGATTGTTGTTTTTGTGACTTTAGATTTTAGCGATTTTTTATTTTTTATTTTTTTTTTTCAATTTTCTGACTTGGCGATTATTGTTGTTTTGCGATATTTTAATTTTGGCATTTTTTGTTTTTTGAGATTTTTGATTTTTGGTGTTATTTTTGATTTTGGGTGACTTTTGATTTTAGCGATTTCTTATTTTTGGCGATTTTTGTTTTTAACGATTTTTGTTTTTTCGATTTTTGTTATTCTCGGTTTTTGGTTCTGGTAATTTTTGTTTTTTGTGACTTTTGTTATTCGAAAGTTCCGGTTTCAGCGATTTTCAACTTTGAAATTTTTTTGTGATTTTTGATTTTGGCAATTTTTTTATTTTGCGATTTTTGATTTTCAAAAGTTAAAATTTTTTCACTGCAAGTCTATCGATAAAGTTCCAGATCGATCGGATAAAGGGAAATGGGTTTTAAATCACTCCGTGAATGAACGTGACTGTGCGTGACTATGTCGAAGTTAATTTTTCTTTACAGCAAGTATATCGACCAAGTTTCAGATTGATTGGATGAGGGGAAATCCGTTTTTAATCTCTCCCTGACTGTGCGTGACTATGCTTGACTGTGCGTGACTAAGTCAGAGCTAATATTTTTTTCACAGCAGTGTATAGACCAAGTTTCGGATCGATTGGATGAAGGGAAATGACATTTAGATCACTCCGTGACTGTGCGTGACTATGCGTGACTGCGCGTGACTACCCAAAAATTAATCTGTAGTCACAGCAAGACTATTGGCCAACTTTCAGATCAATTGGATAAGGGGGAATGGGGTTGACCCATGACAGACAGACAGATAGACAGAGAGAGAGTATGACTTAAACGTTTAAAAGAATAGTAATAAAATTTTATATTAACCTTCAACTGTCGAGGTGAAATTTTGGGACATAGTTATGACGTGGTGGTAAATTTTACCTCTTAATTTAACTAAAAAAAAAATGTAGTAAAAAAATTTTTCGATAATTATTTATTTTTTAAAAATAAGCTACGATATTTTTAATAACAAAAAATAAAGAAAACAATTTTTTTTATTCGTTTAAAAAAACAGGAACTTTACTTCACAAACTTTTTTTTAATATAAAAAAAACGATATATAAATAACTTATAAAAAAAATATGAATTAAAAAAAAACAAAAACTTAAAGGGCATTTTTTCACAGCCAAATGTTTAAATTTAAAGATATAAAAGAGATCATAAAAAAAAAATAGTCAGCTGTAGAAACTGCAGGTCCACCTTTCAGGTGGTTTTTTACTCATCAAAATCTGTGTTCGCACAGTGTAAGCATATACGTTTGCTGCATCCCATACACATTGGCTTACTACATTGCAGACAAAAGTGTGTAGTTTTTCGCTTTAGCCTAGTCGGGCATATGTAGCATAACTTACGAGCAACAGGGATCGAGTCTACTAGAGGCGGAGGCGGAGGTACTGAGTCCGGACCCAAAATGTTACCAATTGTGTCTCGTAATAAACGAGGAAGCTTTTGGTTGTGTTGACGTCTTTGCAAATGTGGTAAAATCATATGTCTTGCAAGCTTTTTTAAAAAGTCTCCCCTTGAGCTGTTATCATAATCCTTTGAAGATTGAAAAATAATGAAAGAGTTGACACCACTAATATCCACAATTCTATAAAATATGGCTAATGGCTAACGGCGTGTACGTCGACCAGATGAATAAATCAAGCATTTCTTATCAAGCTCATCCACTCCACCTTTTGTATTGTTATAATCAGCTATCATTGCAGGTTTTAAAACGAGTGGGTCATCTTCTTTTTTGTGATGCATGGAGGATAATAATACAACAGCACGATTTTGACGAGGAACGTAGGATAAAATAGTGACATCTTTGGTAAAACCATACATGCAGGATCCCAATGGTCTATTTTTTTTTTTGCAAAAATTCTGGCGGAATCTCTCTTTTGTTCTTTTTCAGCGTACCTAAATAAGTTAGTTCTCGTTTTTTAAGTTCTTCCACCAGCTGGAGTGATGAAAACCAATTATCAGCAGTTATATATCTTCGACTTCCTTCTAATATTTTAGACAGCCTTATTACTGATTGGGTTGGTACTGCAAGTCGTTTTTCTTCATTTGTTAGACCAACTCCATCCGAATTTTTTCTAAAGTATATATAAGCATTTGCAAGATATTGTGTGCGTGCATCAGTCAATGACATTATCTTAATGCCATATTTTGCGGGTTTCTTTGGCATGTAAATTTTGAACTTGCATCTTCCTCGAAATGGTACCAACATTTCATCAATGCAGGCATGAGTACCAATTGAATAACTTTTTCGGCAGTTTTCAATAAATTTGTTGAACATATCAGAAATGCTGCTAATGGGTCGTTTAATAATCGCTGTTGTCTATCACAACAGTTATCAAATCTTAAGCAATTTAGAATACAAAGAAACCGTGCCTTGGACATTGTAGCTCTAAAAACTTCTCTGCCCGTTCCATCAGTTGCAAAAATAAATTGAGCGGCCTCATGGTTAGACTTGATGTATAAATCAAGATACCGAAAAATGCACGCAATTCTATTTTATCAAGCATTTTCGCTTCAATTTGTGCTGTTAGATCAAATTTAATTTTGTATTTGTATGTTCCAAAACAATGTTCTCCATATCGCTATCAAAAATTCGCGACCAATATCCACATACATCCTTTTCCGATTGCGGTCGTGTAGCAACTGGTAACCGCAAAATATTATGTAGAGGAGTTTTTACGCAGCGTGTTGATTCCAATGCTGATCACTTGAACCCGTTTCTTCCATAAAAGTAGTTTACAGCAGATTCGCATACATTTTCTTCAACAATTACTTCTTCTTTATAATTGCCAACAATTTCATCAACAATCATTGTATCCGTTTCATCGTATTCACTGCATGCATCATCTGTACGTATTTCATCCTCCATGTCACTTTCTTCAATGCAGAAATCCGGATCGACAATTTCGTCGTCGACTTCGCTAACATCGTCATCGTCTTCAAAACATTCTTCAAGAAATTGAGCTATGACCGAATCACTGAATTTTTTTGAATTCGACATGATCTGTAAACATATATAGCATATCATGTAGTTTATAAAATGTATAATATAACGTTTTTGAAATAAATAATTTTTTACCAACAAGAAAACGGACGAGTGGTAAAAATAATTCCATGAAAATATTACGTTAATTTTGATGTGGGGTAAATTTGTTTCTACTAAATACTTACGTTAACGTTGACGTGGTGGTAAAATACTTTCAATGAAAAACTTACGTAAACGCTGACGAGTGGTAATTTTTACACTAACATGTGCGTAGCTCCGCTCGTGCTATGTCTAGCTCAGCCAAATCACAACTGAATAACAACGATCACAATATGAGAAGATACTAAGAGAATTAAATTGATTGAGCGCAATAGAAGAGAGAATTTTAAAAAAATTTTAATAGAGGGTAAAATTTACCACCACCTCGTTAGTTAAAGGTTAATATTAGTGAAATATATCTGTATTTGAATGCAAACAAACGTTAATAAAAACAACTAAGAAAATTATAGTCGGTCTAGACCGACTAAACGATGCCCTATACCATGGGTTTAGATATCCTATCTCTAAGGCCCAACTAGCTGGATATAGTAAATAAGCATAAACCAAATTTGAGTGGCATTTTTATTAATTTTATTGGCTGCAGATAGAAAAAGTCCATATCGGATGCTATGTCTATATAGGTCCAAAAATGGACTGATCCTGACCATGGTTGGTAGTGTCTTTCGTATTTTGCGAAAAAATATACAAACAAAATTTGGGATGAATCAGTGCAATATTTTTGTTTTTTGATAGATTTAAGTGAAGATGGGAAGCAGCTCTATATGGGTCCTATGACTAAGAGTTGTCCCATAGGGATCATTTTTGGACTACTGATTAATGGATGTAATAAACACATACAAGTTGACTAAGATCTATAAGACAATTTGGATCTTATGGCAATTTATGTCGATTTTATAGGTGTCATTTGTATGGGGGCTAACGATTGTCCACACAGAATGAAAATTCCCCAACCGAATTATTCTCTCTTTTATCGACTCTATTATTAATTATATTAACAGAAATTTAATAGAAGATTACCATTTTCTATAATGATAAAATATTTATTTTTACGACAACAGAATTAAAATTAGGTCAGTAGCTTCATCGCAATTCATGGCAAGCCAAAATGAATCTGTTCTCTTTGTGTAGCATAAAATCTTTTATTTTATATGGATTCTTACTAGTAAACAATTTTTAGCTCACTCTATTGTCAGACGACTGCATATTATTATTAATAATTTATTTCGCAACACAATATGCTTAAAATATTTTTGTTTTGCTTAAAATTAACTGTGTACTTTTAAGCCACTGAATAATATTTTTTAATAATTATGAAAGCAAAAAGTCTCCCAAAGTTATTTCGCTAAAATATACTTGTAGTGATGAAGAATGGCAGTTTTGTTCATTTTTTTGTACTAAAATATGTTTTCATTAAATCCTTAAAAGATATTTTGTTATTATCCCTATCCAACTTCTTCTTCTTCTTAAACTTGAGCTTCTGCTTAACTTGAAATTTTGCTTTACCACCAAACACTTGAAACTTTATTAAATTTAATTAAAAACACTAAAGGGCAGAAAATCACTAAGAAATTGTTAACTCACCACAGGTACTAAGGCACAAATAATTAATAAGTAAACAAAAATTTCTTAATATAATAATGAGTGAAATTTTAAAGGCAAAAAAAAAATACAAAATAATATTATGAAACGCATTCCATAATACTAAAAACTTAGCACCAATGCCAGAAATTTACCGATTCCGTGGATGTTGTTGGCTGTGTTAAGAGAACAAAAAATAGTTCTGTTGTTTTTAAGAAGAGATATATTTTTTTACTACCTCAGAATTTACTATTTTGCGTTACAACTTTCAGAATTATTTGAAGTCATTACTCGTTCAATGATTTTCAGTCTGCTGCTTTTAAACCGCTTAAAGCTATGTTTTTTTAATAAATAAAAGTTGCAAAAATTACAAAAATGTTTAAAATGGAAATTGCTTATTTAGCCTAGAACTTTAAAAGAGAACTCCTTTTATTTTATATATTATTTGAAATTTATTGTCCTCTTCAGCAACATCTTATATTTGATCATTCACAAATGTTTAAAAAACACTGTGGAACAAATTCAGGTTAGCAAAAGTTAGGTCGATTCTGAGAGTGAGGGGTGAAAATAAAGGCTAAATTAGAAGACCCGTATCGCGGAGTTTGTTTATGTTAGTTCGAATTTTTTTTTAATCGACCTTCGAACTTTGCAGTCAAATGCCGATTTTCAGCATATTGTTTATATGGTTTTTTGGCTACAACTCGTCGACTAATTGATATTTTTTCAATCTGTAGAAGCTAAATTATTGCTAGGGACCTGTGCAACAATCAAATTTTTTTTTAAAATTGATTTAGAAAATTTTTGTGGTGCTTATGAAGCAAAATGTTGGAAAAATTATTTTTTTTTCTTCATGCTTTTTGAAACTATTTTCCACAAAACTAAGTCTTTTTTGCTTTCTATTTGATCTATAATATGCTTCCCAGTTTGTTCAATAAATTTCATTTGAAAAGAAAATGGTATTAGTCGATAATTTGCGTTAAAAATCCCAAAACCATTAAATAAATAGCGATTTAGGTAGAAGTAATTAAAAAGGGAAGTTCCAAGAATTAGGAATTACTAAAACAACTTTTTTGTTTTCAACCACCGCACAGGTAGCGCTTCTTTTTATTTCGTACAAGCGAAGTAATTTCAAAAATGAAGATTCAGTTAAGACTCGAAACTCAGCCGCAGCTGATGTCTTTTAATTTTCGCTCGGTCGTGATAAAATTCGCTATTCATTTTTTTGGAACTTATTTCATTTTGTGAGTGATTTACGTTAAGTGAATCGGTTTCATAAAAATAACAAAAAAAAAAAAACATTGTATAATATATATTGTATTAAAAATATCGGAACCAAAATGTAAAATGGACCATTTTTGTAATGTTTGTGGACGTTTCATAGCAACCGATGAAAAATGTGGCAATGCGAGTGATTTTTTTTTTGGAAGCCTATAAACAATATTTCTCGCAAGAGTTTCTCACTGACGTAAACTATGCCCCCAAAAAGGTTTGCTTTAATTGCTATTCAACTCTTATGCAATGGAAAAGTGAAAAGAAAAAGGCTATGCTTTTTGGTATACCAAAGATGTGGTTAGACAACAGCGCTCATCAAGAAGAAAATTCCTATGGATGTACCAACTACCATAAAACTTTGAATAGAAGGAAAGCAAAGAATAAAACTTATGTAGCAGTGCCAAGTGTGCAATTACCATTACCGCACTCAGAATTCGATCCAGTACCAACATACCGAAGTATTGATCTTCAAACAGATATCAGAACTACAACCGCCGCTGCTACGTCCATGGATTTCTTCGCAGAATACGACCCTGGTGAAGGTATATCCTATGAAACATCAAAGGACCCAATCCTAGTCACACAAAACCAACTGGATAGAATTATTGCAAATTTGTGTTTGACTCAGAAAAAAACAGAACTACTGGCTTCATTTTTGAAATGAAATAATTTGCTGGCGAAAGGTACCAAAGCAACAGCATATCGAAAACGCCAAAAAGAGTTAGAAATGTTAGCACTGACACTAGTGAAAAATTCGATAATTTGAAACACATTCTGGAAGTAGTCAAATATTACGAAAACCAGTGGTGCATTTGCTGCGACCTTAAAAGACATTTTCCGAAGACTAAGTAACGCCAAAATTCAGGAAGGGGTTGCTAATGGTCCCGACATACGGAAACTAGTGAGTCGTCAAGATTTTGACTAAGTTCTGATAGACCTAGAATTAAATGCATGGCTCGCATTGAAAGCAGTCATTAAAGGACTTTTGGGTAAAGAACGCAAAGACAACTACAGGAAATCTGTTGCAAACATGTTGCCAGCTTTCGATGAAATTGGGGTTAATATGTCGTACAAAATTCATCTCTTGCATCAGCATCTTGGTCAACTCGCTCAACAGTTGCCAACTGAATCTGATGAGCAAGGCGAACGTTATCACCAAACTGCGCTTCCATTTGAAATAAGGTAACTATAGAGTGTGCATATTTTGAATTCCTAGATTTTTCTAATATCTTTGTCAGAGTGCACAATTTAAACATGTTAACGATTGAAAACTATTTTCGTTTCAGGTATAGAGAAAAGAAATCTCCAGATGCAATACTCGCTGAAATTTGTTGGTGGTATAAAAACACCTTTGAAGAAGACGAAGACGAGGACAAAGAGGAAGAAGGGGAAGACAAAGATGAAATTCCAGAATATCTGTTGGATGAAATTATCGACCTTTCTGATGATGATGATGATGGCCAAGATATTAGATATAAGAGCAGTGATGTTGATCCACAGCCGCCTGCTAACTGCAACTGGCGAAATCATTAATTTAATTTATTTAATTTTTTACTTAAAACTTTTCATAACTAACATTTCAAAAATATATTTTTTTTCCATATTTTTATAATTTCTTTTCCAATGTTTCTTCAAAAGCAACACTGAATAAAATTGGTACATAAAAAATGAGAAGTAAATTAATATTAAGTTGGAAAGTGCAAGTTTTGTATTATGATTGTTTTCTTTTCAAATGAAATTTATTGGAGAAACTGAGAAGCATATTATAGATCAAACAGAAAGCAAAAAAGACTTAGTTTTGTGGAAAATAGTTTCAAAAAGCATGAAAAAAAATTTTTTTTTCCAATATTTTGCTTCATAAGCACCAAAAAAATTTTCTGAATCAATTTTTTTTTTAAATTTTAATTGTCGCGCAGGTCTCTAGCAATAATTTGGCTTTTACAGATTGAAAAAATATCAATTAGTCGACGAGTTATAGCCAAAAAACCATATAAACAATATGCTGAAAATCGGTATTTGACTGCAAAGTTCGAAGGTCGATTAAAAAAAAAATTCGAACTAACATAAACAAACGCCGCGATAGGGGTATTCTAATTTAGCCTCTATTTTCACCCCTCATCGAATCGACTTAACTTTTGCTAACCTGAATTTGTTTCACAGTGTAATCTTAATTTTTTTTTTTCCGTTGATGTACTTTTTGTACTCGCAATCATAACAATAGTTTATTTAGTATTACATTTCCGTATAAGCTGATATTTATACAAAGACAACTATTACTCACAACATGCTGTGATATGACACATATAATTTGTTGTAACATATTTTAATGATAACATTACAAAAATGCCGCATACAAAATATGTTCGTATAACAACAGACTCTAACAATAGATTATAATGTCAACAACAATAAGGACAGTAACAGAAAGCGCATAGAGGAATTGCAAATATAAATTAACATTACTTGTAATGATCATATAATGCAGGTATTTTTAATTAAATTTAAATATACCAACAACAAATAAATTGAAAACAGATACATGAATAACTGGAACATATATAATATATGTAGGAGAAAGAACTTCTTCTGTTTGCATTTTTAATAAATTCCGATAATATGAAGAAGCATTTTAAGATGTTTATAATTTCAAAGTATTTTCTTTCAAGTGCTCAATAAGTACCATGCAAAAATCTCGATAATGATTGGTCATTGCCATTATCATTACATTGCATTACCTTAAAGCAATATGTTCCTAATACTGATACCAGTTATAATTACTAGTAATAACAACTAGATACCTTTAAATACTTAGGATAGTTTTTATATGAATAATTTCGTATGGTAAAATTGCAATATAAAATATTAATTTATTTATTTAGTCTATTATTGCAATACGTAATAACTTAAGCCCTTTATTGGTATCGATAGAGTAACAATACTTTATATCCCTATATGGTAGAGTGGAATTTTGAATTAGAAGAAAACTAGTGAAGACTTTTAATTTTTTTTCTGCAAAAAATGAAGATTGAAGAAAACTTCATGAACGCAAGCTGGAGCACTTGGCCATCACACAGTGGGGCCTTTTGACTTTTTTCGTTGAAAAAATCATAACTTTTAAACTAATTAAGATATTTTTTAAACTGGAAATGATTTTGAAATATGGCTCCTTTGCCTTTCAAATGAGTGCTGGCGGAGGCTGCTACGTCCACAGATCAAAATACAATATTGTTTTGTTGCCACTATTATATGTTGCAAATATAAAGATAATGTGGTGTAATTTGGATCTTGAAATGTTTTTGACCCAAAGAAGAACCCTACTTAAATTTAGGCCACATTTGATCCTTGTCCCTATACAAATTTTCCTTAGAAATTGGTTTTAATACCACTAAGTATAGCAAATGTTATATTATTGCGGTGAAATTTGAGTCGTAAGGGTTTATTAGGCCAGTGACGAGATCTAAAAAAACTTTGAAATCGGTCCACGTTATATATAGTGAAAGCTGGGTATATCTTGAATAGGAGCGCAATACTACCAAGCTGTGTTGGCATATAGATGATCACGTATTCGAATTTTGTTTATGCGGGTGCATAAAACAACTAATGAATACTTATCTATAGCATTAATATATATGGCGATGTCTAATGACCCCTTCTACGCTTTTAGTTATCAACCGATTTTGATAAAAAAAAAATATTTTTTTTTTTTTTTTTTTTTTTTTTTTTTTTTTTTTTTTAAGCCTAGTTCCGCGAAGCCGAGTGGCTTGTCTGCAGATTCTAATATTGGATATTTTTATTTTTTTTTTTTTTTTTTTTTTTTTTTTTTTTTTTTTTTTTGCAGCGACACACCAAAGCCTCTGGTGGGAATCGAACCCACGACCCCCGCATGATAGGCGAGCACGCTACCTACTCACCTACCGGGGCGCTCATTGGAAAGGTATTTATTTGGAGGTATATTTTTATTTATTTTTTTTAGTAATAATTATTTAAAGTTGCTACTAACACATACATAAAACACATATTTAAGCTTAAAACAAAAAGCTATACAATGCTGCGTATGCGCTTATGAACTGTACAAAATTGATTAGCTTACCTTTAGGCTCTTACAAAATTATTTATTAACAAACCCATTTATATATTTTCCATGTGTTTAACAAATATTTGTAACGAATATCAATCTAATTAATATCTTTCTATAAAAGGGATTGTTGATGAAGATTATTGAGGGTAAAAATTATTTGTGCATCATCAACTACGTTAATGTATTTGAGTGTTTAATTACAGAAGGAAGATAATTTATTAATAGCGTAAATAAAAGAAGTCCCAAGCGAATAACTTGAGGTACACCAGAAAATACTTTATATGGTTGGAATACAAGTTACGAAACTAAATATATTGTTTTCCATCTTTAAAATATGACCCAAGTTATTTTATGTGCGATATAGCAAAACCCATGCCATCAAGCAAAAAGCAACAAAATATCATGATTTACTTTATCGAATGCCTTGCTAAAATCATTATACTTGTTTCATATTGATAAACCCTTCATTTACCTAAGGCGAAAGCTCTCAAAAATTTGTTATTGTAGAGCGTGATTTGCAGAATCCATGTTGCCTTGGAGATATGATAGAAGAGAAATGATGTGACAGTGTGTCATATATAAGTTTTTCGAATAGTTTGGAATAGTACTTAATTTAGCACCTCTATAACTCGAAATACCAGCTTCAGATCCAGATTTAACAGGGGAATAGTAAATGATACTTTCAAAATGTGAGTAAAGTAACCAATTTAAGGGATTTTTTAAACATATAAATCAAAGGATTTAAAGTGAAACTCGAAGAACCGTCGGATCGGCAGCATAAAAAAATTTAAATTTTGTCATGGCATTCAGAACTGTATCTTGATTAATGGATGGTATATTAATAACACTATGGATCAAATTCAGGTTAGCAAAAGTTAGCTCGAATCTGAGAGTGAGGGGTGAAAATAGAGGCTGAATTAGAAGACCCGTATCGCGGCGTATGTTTATGTTAGTTCGAATTTTTTTCTTAATCGACCTTCGAATTTTGCAGTCAAATGCCGATTTTCAGCATATTGTTTATATTGTTTTATATTGTTTTTTGGCTATAACTCGTCGACTAATTCATATTTTTTCAATCTGTAAAAGCCAAATTATTGCTAGAGACCCGTGCAACAATTTTTTAAAAAACTGATATAGAAAATTTTTGTGGTGCTTATGAAGCAAAATGTTGGAAAAATTATTTTTTTTTCATGCTTTTTGAAAATATTTTCCACAAAACTAAGTCTTTTTTGCTTTCTGTTTGATCTGCAATACGCTTCTCAGTCTCTTCAATAAATTTCATTTGAAAAGAAAACAATCATAATACAAAACTTGCGTTTTCCTGCTTAATATTAATTTACTTCTCATTTTTTATGTACCAATTTTGTTCAGTGTTGGTTTTGAAGAAACATTGAAAAAGAAATTATAAAAATATGGAAAAAAATATATTTTTGAAATGTTAGTTATGAAAAGATTTAAGTAAAAAAATTAAACAAATTAAATAATTATTTGGCCAGTTGCCGTTTAGCAGGCGGCTGTGGATCAACATTAGTTCTCTCTCTAATTTCTTGGTCATCGTCATCATCATCAGAAAGGTCGATAATTGCGTCCAACAGATATTCTGGAACTTAATCTTTGTCTTCCCCTTCTTCCTCTTTTTCCTCGTCTTCCTCTTCTTCAAAGGTGTTTTTATACCACCAGAAAATTTCAGCGAGATCAGGAGATTTCTTTCCTCTGTACCTGAAACGAAAATAGTTTTCAACCGTTAACATGTTTAAATTTTGCACTCTGACAAAGATATTAGAAAAATCTAGGAATTCAAAATATGCACACTCTATAGTTACCTTATTTCAAATGAAAGCGCAGTTTGGTGATAACGTTCGCCTTGCTCATCAGATTCAGTTGGCAACTGTTGAGCGAGTTGATCAAGATGTTGATGCAAGAAATGAATTTTGTACGACATATTAACCCCAATTTCATCGAAAGCTGCCAAGACGTTTACAATAGATTGCCTGTAGTTGTCTTTGCGTTCTTTACCCAAAAGTCCTTTAATGACTGCTTTCAATGCGAGCCATGCATTTAATTCTCGGTTTGTCAGAACTTGGTCAAAATCTTGACGACTCATTAGTTTCCGTATGTCGGAACCATTAGCAACACCTTCCTGAATTTTGGCATTACTTAATCTTGGGAAAATGTCTTTTAAGGTTGCAGCAAATGCGCCACTGATGTTCGTTATATTTGACTACTTCCAGAGTGTGTTTCAAATTATCGAAATTTCCACTAGTGTCAGTGCTTTACGCAATCGGAACAGAAGGCATTCTAATTGTCTTGTGTAAAAGCACAACTTTTAACCTGATTAGTGAACTATCGATGAATAAACGCCAATCATCTTTTTTATAGGTTTTATAGGTCGGTGCAATAGGCGAAATTTTTTGCATCATTCACATTCAAGAACTTTTCGAACTCTTTTTGGCGTTTTCGATATGTTGTTACTTTGGTATCTTTCGCCAGCAAATTATTTCCTTTCAAAAATTAAGCCAGTAGTACTGATTTTTTCTGATCAAACACAAATTTGCAACAATTCAATCCAATTGGTTTTGTGTGACTAGGATTGGGTGCTTTGATGTTTCATAGGATGTACCTTCACCAGGGTCGTATTCTGAGAAGAAATCCATGGATGTAGCAGCGGCGGTTGTAGTACTGATATCTGTTTGAAGATTAATACTTCGGTATGTTGGTACTGGAACGAATTCTGAGTGCGGTGCGGTAACACTTGGCACTGCTACATAAATTTTATTCTTTGCTTTCCTTCTATTCAAAGTTTTATGGTAGTTGATACATCCATAGCAATTTTCTTCTTGATGCGGGCTGTTGTCTAGCCACATCATTGGTATACCAAGAGGCATAGCCTTCTTCTTTTCACTTTTCCATTGCATAAGAGTTGAATAGCAATGAAAGCAATCTTTTTTAGGGGCATAGTTTACGTCAGTGATAGACTCTGGCGAGAAATATTGTTTATAGGTTTCCAAAAAAAAAAAAAATAAAATCACTCGCATTGCCACATTTTTCGTCGCTTGCTATGAAACGTCCACAAACATTACAAAAATGGTCCATTTTACATTTTGGTTCCGACATTTTTAATACAATATATATTACACAATAGTTTTTTTTTTTTGTTATTTTTATGAAACCGATACACTTAACTTAAATCACTCACAAAATGAAATAAGTTCCAAAAAAATTAATAGCGAATTTTATCACGACCGAGCGAAAATTAAAAGACATCAGCATCAGCTGAGTTTAGAGTCTTAACTGAATCTTCATTTTTGAAATTAGTTCGCTTGTACGAAATAAAAAAAATCGCTACCTTTGCGGTGGTTGAAAACAAAAAAGTTGGTTTATGAATTCCTAATTCTTGGAACTTCCCTTTTTAATTACTTCTACCAAAATCGCTATTTATATAATGGTTTTGGGATTTTAAACGCAAATTATCGGCTAAAGCCATTTCCTTTTCAAATGAAATTTATGGAAAAAACTGAGAAGCATATTATAGATCAAACAGAAAGCAAAAAAGACTTAGTTTTTTGGAATATATTTTCAAAAAGCATGAAAAAAATATAATTTTTTCAACATTTTGCTTCATAAGCACCACAAAAATTTTCTAAATCAATTTTTTAAAAAATTGTAATTGTTGCGCAGGTCTCTAGCAATAATTTGGATTTTACAGATTGAAAAATATCAATTAGTTGACGAGTTGTAGCCAAAGAACCATATAAACAATATGTTGAAAATCGGCATTTGACTGCAAAGTTCGAAGGTCGATTAAAAAAAAATTCGAACTAATATAAACAAACGCCGCGATACGGGTCTTCTAAATTTGCCTCTATTTTCACCCCTCACACTCAGAATTGACCTAACTTTTGCTAACCTGAATTTTCCACAGTGTAATTGAAGATTCCGGTATTATCTGTGGACTCTAGTTATTGATATTAAATACTGTGGAAGAGTAAGTTGATCCAAAAAATTCGGCAAACATATTTCTTATGGAGTTACCATCTGAAGATTCGAAATCTCCTTACTTCATAACCGACGAAAAGTCCGCAGTATGTCGTTTAGAACTTTTAAATTTATATAGTGAATTTTGATTATTTGTTAGATTATATCTTACTCTTATTAAATATCTATTATAGGCCATTTGATTAGCAATAATATATTTCGATCTTGATAATAAGTATTTCATATGCTAAATCAATTTTCCATATTTTTTATAATTTTTTGAATATTTTGAATATCTTGCAGGGAGGACCATTCGAATTAGGGGATAATATTTTAGGTACAGATGCTGAAAAACATTCAAAAAATTAGAAGTCCAAATTATCAAAATATGATCGCGCATAAACACACTGTTAACCTTAACGATAACGTCATTCTATATAGCTATATTGCGAACATGGTAAATGTCCTGAAGAGTACCGTTGTACCATTCATTGTAAAATGATCCCAGATCAAAGACGGTAGTATTGAGACTATTCAAACCAGAGGGTGAACCACTTATCACGAGATCAGCACGGTTTAGATTTTTATAAGTCACATTGTTTACCGTTTCTATTTCGGATATTTTTACCGATGTAGAATCTTCAACCTCTTTAATTAGCTTGCTGCGGTTCAAGACATCTCCTGCTTAAATTCAGAGACAATAACAATGAAAGCCTGCTCAATGGAGGCATTTTCGTCCTCACTTTTACGTTCAAACTTATTAGATTTCTCATTTGATGATGATCCAATGTATCAAAAGAGTTGTTTACCCCACTCTCATGGCTAAGCAGCAATGCGCTATATTGCACAAAGTGCAGAAGCTTTAAGAAGCTTTAGCCTGTGAAGACCCTGACTATGTGTGGGAGTTGTACTACATTTTTGATGGGATTTAAGCGGTTAAATAGTACTGAGATCTGTTTCGATGGGGCAAAACCTAGACATTAAAAAGCATCTTTCGCCAATTAAAAAATATGTTTATGCCAACGGATATCACACTAAATTTTTATGTCCAGACCATCAAGATGTCTAATTCGGCACTATCTGTACCACCCGTGTACCACGGACGATATTGGTGACTCCATGGCGCACCTATGGGTCATTAAATAACATTGGGCCTTACGAACGCTAAAATCGACTCTACTTTCTCGACATTACTCAAAAGGTTTTGATTAAGTATGCCGATTATATATTTGCCTCATTTCTCAATCTCTATAAGGCCGTTGGTCAAAAGAATATGAATGACAAATATTGCTGTCGTCTGCGCAAATAGCGTGGGAAATTTGATATAGAAGGTCATTAGACCTGCCCATGCGTTTAACTGAAACATTTTGAATTAGACCCCATCTCGATAAAAATCGAGACATCATTACCAAGACCAAATGCAGTCACTGTTGACAAGGCTGCTGCACCTCGGAAATATTCAGAACAACAACTTTAGTTTCATCGAATCGGTGAATGGGTTGAATCCCAAATTCCGCAAAGGCGCCATTATGCTACCCGTAGAACGACCTATACGAAAGTCATATTGTCTATTGTAAAGAAACAAGATTGTCTCTAGAGAGTTCACAAGATGGTTATTCTTCATGCTTTCAATTATCTGTGAAAGCGCGTAGGAAATTGCAATTGGGCGGTAATGTTCGCGGCTATTAGCTGCATCCTAATTAGGATTGGCTGAACAATGGAAATGTTCCGGCCATTGGTTCGGTCCCGGAGACTTGTTTGCATTGAACTTCGCAAATACCATTTTAATAGCACGAGCTCAAAAAAATATCTTAGAGTATCATATTATGTGATATTCTTTCATGTTTTGCATTGAAAAACATAACCCTCGTATTTTATTTCGATTTTGTAATGATTGATTTTTTACCCTGTTAATCAAAAAATTTATAATTTTTTGACCTTTGCAATTTTTTTATACTTTGTGATGGGTAACCGATTTTATAACCTCGGTTAACAAAACCGGTTGAACTGGATTTTTGAGCAGGTTTTTTGCCTTACAAAAATAATAAGTCCTTTTTAAGTGCTTTAGGCTGGAATAACTATTTATCAAAACATCCATCTCACAATCTGAGAATATTTCTAATTTCTATATATTAGTGTTCCTTTCATACCGGGTTTATAAAAAAAAGTTCAAAAGATATCATAACAAAAACTTTAGGCAGTTCAGAAATTTCCTTTAAGGAAAATTTCACAAAAATAAAACTGTCTCATCCCATAAGCGCCCCGGTAGGTGAGTAGGTAGCGTGCTCGCCTACCATGCGGGGGTCGTGGGTTCGATTCCCACCAGAGGCTTTGGTCTGTCGCTGCAAAAAAAAAAAAAAGAAAAAAAAAAATTAACACACTACTCCCTCTTTCCTCCTTCCTATATCTGAGATCTGAGATCAACACAATGCACTGCATCTGTAGGGGGCATCCCCTGAGTGTTGATTAATCAAAAAAAAATAAAAAAAAAATATAACCTGCAACTATAATTAACCAATATTTACATAATTCATATTAGCATTCTTTGTTCAATGGTTTTGTAGTTTAATTTATATTAACAATGTTGGATTTATGTAAAACCAACATAATAGTAAATTTAACATTATATAGTATAACTTATTTTCATAAAATAAATAAATGTTGTTGTCGATAATGCCGATGCCAATGCTGATGACGACTATGTTGATGACGATGTTTATCATTTTAATTAAGTTATTGTATACGTACACAATAAACCATTTTATTTATTCACAGCTGTAAAATAAAAAATTAAAATTAAAAAAAAAAACAACCAATAGTTGCGGCTATTCATGAAAGTTCAGTGATCTTTTTATTTTTCTGGCGGCCTTTTGTTGTATTTATGAAATATTACAACACACAAATATTCACTTATACACTCACATGTGAATGTGTATGTGTCTGCATGTGTGTGTGTATGTGTGTGTGTGTGTGTGTGTATGTGCAGTCTGCCTGTCACTACCAATTTTATAGGCTACAACATTCTATGTTCACTTCAGTATTTATAAGGTTTGCTAGTGGTCTTTTCTAAGTTCACTGACTTTTGTGGCTAAAAAATGTTAAAATCAAAAACTTTTAAATGCCATAAACATTCCATTATGTGTGTTTAAATGTGTGACGTTGCTCATACGTATTAATGTCAACAAATTAACAAATTATGCTTTGACAAAAGTTTTCCATTTATGTTTATTTACTTACATACACGAGAATTTGTGTTCTTTAAGACCCTTTGTTGTCACACAACATTTGTCGCACAAACTATTTAACTTTTTTATATAAAAAGAAAAAAAAACAGGCATATTATTCTTTGTAACAGACCAACCAATATACTCATAATAGCCTTAGAAAAAATAAAATAAAATGAAATAAAATATTGTAAAGTTTTAAAATGTTTTTAGAAGTTATTCGTACTTAGCAAGTAAGAAAATTATAGTCGCTCTATACCAACTATATATGATACTCTATATCATGCGCTTAGAGATCCTATCTCTTAGGTCCCACTAATTATATATAGCAAATAGCATAAAATAAATTTGGGTGATATTGTTATTATGTTTTTTTTGCCTTCGGATATGAAAAGTTCATGTCGGATGCTATATTGGGCGGTATGAAATAAAGCCCCAGGAAATATGGACCCAGGAAATAAAGACCCGGGAAATAAGGCCCCAAAATTAAAATGAAATATGGCCTCAAAAAATTGTTAATAACGCAACAACAACGATATTTGATGTGTTATTTCCTTTTTCGGGGCTTTATTTCAATCTTTTTATTGAGGTTTTATTTCATAATAAAATAAAGCCCCATTTTCAAAAAATTAAATAATATCCCAACATTATTTTTGGGGTTTTATTTCATTTTCTCTAAAATCAACATTCTTCAAGAATTCATGTTAAATACCGTTACAATTACTGTACGTATTGCAAATCATTTATTAAAATTGTTACAAAGCGATCAGTTTGTGATTTTAAGTCGTGAAGTGAACGTAAATTTGGTTTATCCGCGAGCAAAACTTCTGGGATGCTGTTCAGTAGCGTGTCCCGAAATATAATTTTTTTTAGCTTGTCCCCCATATGATGATGGACGGGAAAAATAGCAAAAATTTTTGGACAAAAAACCAGATGGCTACCCGATCGTAAGGATTGCAATCCTAGTGCATTTTGAAAATCAAAAAAATATTTTTGATTTTCAAAAAATTGGCGCTAAAGATAGCGTAATACGCAGTACATTCCGAAAAAAATATTAATAAAATTTCCGTAGAGCAATTTTGGTGCAGCGTTGCATCTTAAAGATGGAAAGTGAGTATATATTTTTTTTCTTTCTTTCTTTCAAGCTAAATTAGTCTCAAAAGCTGCGCATACTAGAAGATATTAGCTAAAACTATTTCAAAAAATGTGTGGTCCAGCGCACAGCTTTTGATACTAATTTAGCTTGAAAGAAAGAAAGAAAAAAAATATATTCTCACTTTCCATATTTAAGATGCAACGCTGCACTAAAATTGCCCTACGGAAATTTTATTAATATTTTCCCGGAATGTACTCTGTATTGCGCAGCTTTTGCAGTTAATATTTTGAAAATCAAAAATATTTTTTTTTTTTTTCAAAATGCACTAGGATTGCAATCTTAAGTATCCGGTAGCCATCTGGTTTTTTATCTAAAAATTTTTTTGCTATTTTTCCAGTAAAAGGGTCATAAATCCCCATCATTTGGGGGCAAGCATTTTCAAATTGGAAAAAATATCGAAATCGGGACGCGCTACTGGTCAGTATTTAAATACGTAGATAATTTTGTTATATAAAAATAGTGCTTTGAAAATAAAAAATACATTCACTACTCCAGCAATTAAAAGTTACCGGGTTTAGAGTTTTATGGTGAAAAATTTTTTTTGAGTGTTAATCGGTTGAAAGTAAAAATTCGCGCGAATTTTTTTCAGTTGAAGAAATATGAAATAATTTTTTATTTTATTACTTAGCTCGAAGTTATTTTCAATAAAGGATATATAAACTAATTTGTTATTTTATTATTTAACTTACAGATTCGGCAGTAGATTTTAAAATGAAATAACACCCCAAAAATGGGGCGTTATTTCATTTTTTTTTGCGATTTTATTTCATTTTGTTAGGGCTTTACTTCATTTCTAATATTGGGGCATTGTTTCATTACGAAATAATGCCCCATTATTGGAGCCTTATTTCACTTTCGTTTTGGGGCCTTATTTCCTGGGGCTTTCTTTCATTCCGCCGCTATATTGAGATGGGGGCTATATATGTTTTGCAAAAACATATTCAAAACAGATTTGAGAAAAATCTGTGCAATATTTTTTTTTTTTTTTTTGAAATAAGAATTAAATATTTGAGCTCGAGGTCTGATTTTGGCAAAGTTATTTTTTTAAATCCAATATTTCGATATTCTTTGAACATCATCTTCATGACGAAGGTGGAACGATAGATTTAAGTTTGTTGTTTATGATTTAAAACAATCCCTGAAGATGATATTAAAAGAATATCGAAATATTGGATTTCAATAAATAACTTTTGCCAAAATCAGACCTCGAGCTCAAATATTCAATTCTTATTTACAATTGGAAAGGTCGAATAAAAACATCTTTAAATTTTTTTTTTGATACATTTAACCTTAATAGGGTCCTCAAATTTTACTTACGCTATAAAATTTAATATGACAATTATTTTCTTTAATTAAGTTTGTTTCAAAAGTTAGTACTTTATTTTAAACTTTGTTTGGAATATTAAAGCTGTACGTTTTGTTTATTTATTGCTAATGAATACATATGTTTATTTTAAATAAAGAAAAAATTCAAGTATTAAAAAATGTCTACAATCAAAAAAATTTCTTGTTCTACAAATTTGATTATTATTTGACATAATTACTTATCACATTGGTTTTATAAAATGATTGTTTTAGAGTGCTGTTTGCATATAAATTTTTTACAAGTGCAACACACATATGGAGTTTTATTATTTGTTTTGGGACATAATTATCAACGACTTCTTTTGCCTCTGCATTTGGCTGGTTCGCATATTTTTTCTTTACATTTGGTTGAAGACAACGGTTGCTGTTCCCGCTCAAAAACAGCACGAAGCTGATTCACAATTTCACTTGAAAATTGTGCTCTTGATACGACGTTCGCTGCTTTATATAGGCGTGGCATGCTGCAGTCTTAAATTCTCCAAAAAATGCGTTTGGCAAAACAGTTCTCATTCCAACCATTGCTAGACGATGTGAATAATATGAAAGCATTTTAAACTGATGTATGTAAAATGTTGCTAAATACAACTTGAGACCATCGTTAGTCTTCCTTTTACGAGGGTAACTTGAAACAACTTTATCCAAAGTATCAACTCCTCCTTTATATTTATTATAGTCTAGTATCATTTGGGGGTTTTTTTCCTCACGATTGCTCACTTCTGGGCTATGTTGCAAAGTGCTAACAAGATTAACAGACTTATTTTTTTTTTTTTTTTTTGAATATATGACATGAGAATAGTGTCCTTGGTGAAGCAAAAAAAAAAATTATGAAAATACCCATCTTCTTTAGTTGACAAAAGCTCAGGTGGCAATTTAGTCTTGTTTTAATGTATTGTTCCTACTAAAGTAATTTGTTTTTCTACCAATTTTTGTCCCAATTGATAAGAAACATAAAAGTTGTCTGCAGTCACATTATGATCATTTAGGCCAACTGTCAAGTCGAGAATTACTCGCATACGTTGATTTCTTTCGGGCATAGCTCCAACTTATTTGCCTGTATATGGTTATGTATTCTAGACCTAACTGGTACTAGAATCGCAGTATGCCCAAAATTTTATAAATTTTATCATCTGCTGTTACATCTCGAGATGTGTTGTAAAGTTTGGGCAATACTTTAACTCACATATTCCATAACTCACGTATCGGTGCAAACTTATCTAAAATTCGAAGTTCACTGCGAGTATTCTTATTGCCAAATCTTATCAATCTAGAAAGACTTTTGAATCTTTCCAATGTCATCATTGCTCTAAAAATTGGTATTCCTCTCTCAGAGTCCCATAAACTTTCCGTACATTCATACCTTGATCTATACACTCCAGCTAACAAAAGTGTACCAATAAATGCGAACATTTCGATGTCGTCGACTTCGGTCCAATCAATACTAAACACATTATTGATATATTTCAAAATAATGTTCATCACAGGCGGCGGTAAAAACAATTAAAAACTAAAGATTTCTTCCTTTGTGATTCTCGAACAGGAGTAGCGGGTCAAGCCTGGTGTCATGCTAAAATGTTCTCGCTCCCGAATCTTCCTTGACTATTTGTAAGAGGTTGTTTGAAATAACTTATTCCACCAATTTTTGAAGTCAATGCTGCAGTTACCGCTACATCAATTTTATCTCCAATAGAACTGTCAGATGTCTCATCGCATTCCAAGTTATCTTCGTATTCTGAAAAAATCTCCTCTTCGCCCGATAAAGCATTTAGCATATTTTCTATCTCACAAGTATTCATTTTCCAACAAGAAATAAAGACCCGACACTTTATAACGTTGACACGTTTGATGAGTTCCGTGTTTATTATATGACTGAAAACAATTTTACAATAAGAAAACAAGCTTTGTTTTTTACATGGGGATTCCCATTTTTCATACCAATAATGTTCAGCAAGAATGGGGAGAAGAAAGGAAACAGATATATAGACATTAGATTTAATGCTGCCAAAGCTCTGAAAGCGTATAAAAGACTTACCCAGAATTTACCTTAGATAATGTTGTATTGACAATAAAAACACATGCACACTTTTCACTAATACATGTACACTTTTTGAATTGTCTCGGTTGCTGTCTTGAAGATTATGACGAAATTAAAAAAAAAAAATGGAAAACTTGAAAATATAGATTTGCTATTATTTTATTTATTTTTTAATTTTAAAATATATAGCTTGCGAAAAACGTTTATTTTCATGATAATTGTCTGAACGCCCACAACAAGAAGAAAATAATCAGTTTTTTAGACAACTAATACACATTATTTATTGTTATGACAGCATTGTCAGTTGTAAACGTAGCGTTAGACATGATATGTAAAACACATTTGACATTCTTTTTGACAAATAAATTATTTAAACAAAATTGGGCGTAACAAAAAGCTCTTTAGTGCTAGAAACTGTATAATTTTTTTTTTTTTTTGCAAATATTTTTTTACAAAAACCAAAAGTAGTTATTAACATTTAAAATTAAATAAAAGACATATCTAAACCTAAACCTCCTGCTTAATGAAACAATTCAAATTTTCTTCCAAAGTGGGTCAGATTTGCCCCGAAGACCCTATGCAGGTTAAGTGAATATCGGGAATCAGCTTTATATGAGGGCTACTACTATGCATTTTCCTATAGGGCTTATTTTTGGACTACTGATAAATTAATGTAATAAAAATACACAAACCGATTTTGACCGAGATCTGTATGCTAATTTGTATATTAAGCCATTTTAAGTCGATCTCATAGGGGTCAATTGTATGGGACCTAAGTCCGAACATTAACTGATGCTCAGCAATTTCAATAGCGTTCATTGCATGGCCGATATTATCTTATATACTAAATTTTCTCAAAATACGTTCATATTTGCGAACTGTAATTTTCATAGACGTCGCTAAATCGACTCTGAGTCGATCCGTATAATAAAAGTAAAAATATATTTGGTAGTTACAAACATCACCACAGAGTCATTATACCCTACACCACTATGTGTAAAAATGTCTGGAATATTTTGGTAAAACTAAAAAGCTACAGAATATTAAGTAAGTAAATCCTTAAGAGTAAACTATGAAAAGTTTGTTATTATAGGTTTTTAAGTATGGTTTTTAAGGTATTGAATTAAGTAATTTTGTTACGATATTTCATTATTTCATTTTAGGTACAATGGTATTTTTTTTTTTTATAATAAGTGTTGCATTGTTATAAGGCACTGTTATCAAGAGTAATTTTTTAGAAGAAAAATAAAATGCTTTATTTCTGGTTCTTTCAGCGAAGGTAGCAGAGTAAAGGTTCCGGAATTTATTCAAAGAAGCAAAATTATTACTTAAGGATGGGGGGGGAGGGGGTGGAGGTTTTAAAGGTAAAAAAGGCGTATTTTCAATTTTTTTTTAATCTACGAATAACGTTATGTTATTTATTTTATATACATTATATAGCATAATATATGAAGTATCTTTGAAAAAATTTTCATTTAAAATATTTTAGTAATTTTTTCTAATGCATAGATAATTAGTTAAAATTGAGTCACTTTTAGTTTTATAAAAATTGATTAAGTACTTTCTAAGGAATTCTTTGACAAAGTTGAACTTTTCATTTTTATATATTTGTCATATAATGAAATCCCATTTGAATGTAAATGGATGTTATGACTTGCGAACAAATTTGCACTTCCGGTAGATAAGTATAATTTTTCACCACTACATGTAATCGCTGACATAGAGCAACGTATTCAGATAATGGATGAAACTGAAGGAAATTCAAAAGATATTTTAAGAACTAAATTAACAAGTACCGTTACTATTTTTAAAAGACGACTTGAAAACACATCAAGGGAAAAATTTATACTTACCATTCATAAGAAAACGAGAAAATTTGTCAGGGAAAATTAAGACAAGCAGATAAAGGCAACAAAACGGTGGCTATGTATAAAACTGAAAATAAGAGCAAAATGGAAAAATTATTATAGGACAAAAATACTTACCGAACACTAAGGACAAATCCAACTACGAAACTTCAAATAGAAAACAACAATATTGTATTGGATCTTTACAAAAACGACATTATAGACATATGGCATAAAAGAAAACTAACGTGCCATGCAGCCACCGTACCTAGAATCTATGGGTTACCTAAAATACATAAAGGAGGAACACCACTCAGACCAATTGTTTCATCTGTACAGGTACCATGTCATGAATTGTCAAAATATTTAGGAAATATTTTACAACATATAATATCTGAAAACTGCAACATATAAAACTCAACACTCAACTTAAAAAATAGCTTAGTAATAAAAAACTAGATACAAAAGAAATTCTAGTTTCGTTTGATGTCATCTCTCTTTTTGCAAATATTCCAATTCACACAGCTATAAGTAACATAATGAACAAGTGGAATTTCATTAAAGTTTTCCCGAAAATACCAGCCAAAATTTTTACACATACTTCGATTTTGCCTAAGTGACAACAATTACTTTGTTTATATAATAAAATTTATAATAAAATTTTTGGCATGCCAATGGGCATTTACAATAGCGGATATTGTTTTGGACAACTTACTTGCCGAAGCACTCACTGAATTATATTAAATACATAGTAAACAAGTAAGAAAATTATACCGACTATACGATACCCTATACCATGCGTTTAGACACCCTATCTCTTAGACCCAACTAACTGGATTTTTATTAATTTTTTCGGCTGCGGATATGAAAAAGTTCATATCGGATGCTATATCTATATGGGGACTAGGACCAAAAATGGACCTATCCTGACCATGTTTGGTAAAGTCTCTTGTATTTTGCAAAAATATATACAAACAAAATTTGAGAAGAATCAGTGCAATATTTTTGTTTTTTGATAGATTTAAGTGAAGATCGGGAAGCAGTTCTATATGGGGCCTATGACTAAGAGTTGTCCAATAGGGATCATTTTTGGCCGGATGTAATATATACATACAAACCCAATTTGACCAAGACTTGTATGATAATTTGGATCTTATGGCAATTTATGTTGATTTCATAGGGGTCATTTGTATGGGGGCTAGGTCTGAACATGGACCGATTCTCACCAATTTCAATAGCGTTCATCCCATGGCCGATAAAAGATAAAATGCCAAATTTGAGCAAAATATATTCATATTTGCGACCTGCAGTTTGATTACAAGCTTTACAGGGACACACAGACGGACGGACGGACGGACGGACGGACGGACGGACGGACGGACGGACATCGTTAAATCGAATCAGATAGTGATTCTGATTCGATCGGTATAATTAAAGATGGGTGTGGGTCAAATATTTTTGGTTGTTACAAACAGCAGCACAAAGTCATTATACCCAAACCAGTGGTGGTATAGGGTATAAATATGTAGATGATATTTTAGCAATTATAAACATTAAATAAATATCACAAAAAAATACAATTCACAATGGAGGTGAAGACCAGAAACGAAATTACCTACCTTTACACAAAAATATGTAGAAGGTAAAGTAAAATAGTATTTGACTGGCACACAAAAAAAAAACGGCGTCTGGGAGAATTATAAATTATAATTCTGATCAACCTAAAAGCCAAATAATAAACACGGCTAAAAACTTAATTTTCAAAGTCCTTACTATAAGCGACCAACAACATCTCGATAATAATATACAGAAAATAACAAAAATTCTTATGAGCAATATTTTTCCCAAAAAATCATTGGCAAATTAATCCAAGAAACATATTCTAAAATAAAAAATAAAACTGAAAAAATGTCAAATTTATGCCTGGTCTAATTGATAACAAAAACATAAGAATTACAATAGAAATAAACAACATAAAATTTGGATACAAACACAACACAACACTAAATAAAATCTTTTCCAATGTCAAAGCATCGATAAACAAAATACAACAAAACAACATTGTTTACGAAATAAGCTGCAAAGTTAACAATGATCACAGCTGTAATTTAGTTTACATAGGGACAACAAAAAGGGCTTTGGAAACGAGATTAGTGGAACACAAAAATTATATTACGAAAGAAAAAGAGACAACGGCACTAGCACAACATATACTAAAAGCAGTCCACACTGCAGATTTTGAAAAAGTGAAAACATTAGATAGAGAGAAAATGGAAAAGAAAAGATACACAATAGAGAGCTTAAGAATTCAACAAAATATTAAGAATACGATGAACTTGAAAGAAAATACCGACAATATTAATGCGAGCTACAGAGTCGCCATAAAAAAAAGAAAAAATCATGTGAGTCCGATCACAGGGGAGATGTGTAAACATCTGGTAATAAATAAAATGCAGAAAACAGCGACAAAAAGGTTATTACATATCACAATTTTTGCACCAAACAATCATGTCACACCGATTTGTCTTAATGCTTACTTGTTACGCGTAAGATCTTACGCTCACATATTACGCTGTTTTTGTGATTGTATTGTGAATTACAAATTTAGATGTTTACACAACAAAATTCACTGTGATATTAATTTTAAGCTGTTTTGTTTATCAAAAAAATTTTTTGGTTTAAATTTAAATTTTATGCTCAATGTAATTTTTGTTTTATGTTGTTTGTAAACTCAAATTTAATGTAATCAGATAGTATGTCACTGTAAGTCTAAATTGTGGTATATTACAATTATTTTGTAATGATATGATGTTTTTATTTAAATTGACGTCCCTTGAAAAAGTCAATAAAAAATTGACGAAAAAATTAAAAACACCTGTTATTTACATTATAAATATATTTATATGCCTTACTAGCCTAATTGAAATATAGAAGATAACCTATCGTATGGCCAAAAAATACATTAGAATAAGTGTTTTTATTTGTTGAATCTTTCCTATTTATTATAAGATTTCATATATATGTGGGTAAAAAATCTTTTAAAAATAAAAACTGCAATATATTTTAATAGCTTCTGTAATGATGGGACGTTGTATTTATTATTGTTATATACTAATACTTTATTTTTCGTACTTAGATAACAATTAAAGGTAATTATAGTTATTATTCATTTGATATAAATATTGATTGCAAATATTGCATACTCTGTTTTCAGTTATTTCTATTACTTAATAGTTTTTTACTTCTTCATCAAAATCCCAATATTCACGTTATTGATTTCGAATACTGGATATGAACGGATCTAACGTTGTCAACAATAAATTAAACAGATCTTCGTGTGCTTAAATTCGTGAAATTTTTCTAGTGCTGCTATAAAATCTCTATAAAATCTATAATCCTTATTCCTTTGTTCCTGAGCCTCCTCTGATAGATGTTCAAGTGACACCAAATGATATTTAATGACATATTTTGCATGATAAAGAAATTTGTGAACTGCTGCAGACATATTTCTTCCCTTGTACTTGGCTGATGATATTTTTGCCATTGCTCGCAAGTAGTTCTACGATCATTTAAAATCTGAAAATAAGGTTTAAGTTAACACCTGTTACTTCAGACACTGTTTCTGTCTCTTGTTTTGGCTGATCTATAATCAATCCGAATTTGCGATAATTATCTTGAACATGTTTCTTTTTTGAACTTCTTGAATTTTTGTTTGTTTCGTTGTATCTTATTGATTCTGAAGATCCGAAATCCAAATCATAACAGATTTTTAGGATGAGTTCCGTAAGTCATATTCTTGCGTGTGTGGTGATAAACCAAATTCATATGCATCGGTATTATCTAATGATTTTGTCGGGGCTTGGTTGAATTGGCTTGATATAGCTTGACATATAATGCAGCTGGATGCAGCCTTCGTGTTAGTCAAAGCCTGGCCTGATTTTCTGTCTATAATTGTCAGCATCAATTGGTAGCTTACATCACTTTGCTGCCAATCTAACTATAATCGTGATGGTTGTAGTTTTGCAATTTTGGCCTTGATATCAGCAACTTCGTTGTTAATGGCATCATGAATTTCTTTTTTGAATTGAGTAACTTCATTAAAATGAAAAAAATATTCTACCACGGGTCGACACAGACGCGAACATATATATATGGTAAAAGGGAACAATTTCACCCTTCTGCGGGCGGTATACGTTTCTTGTTCCCTTTTGTTCCCTCGAAGTTCTATTCCACTATAGTTGAAATTTGACAAAAATGTAGTAGTGTAATAAATATTTCATAATGCCCCTAATATTAAACGCTAGGGTTGTGACCCTTGCACCAACTAAAGACAACAATCCTACCAGCCTTCTGAAGAGGACTGCAGGTCATTATCGATGATAAAAAAACAAAAACAAAATCACCTTTTTCTGAAATTAAAAAAACAGTTGAGTTTTACAGTATGGCGCACCCACAATTGCCAATACTTTCACCTAATTTTTTGGACAACTTATACCCAGAATCTGAGCTACAAAATGGCGTTTCAACTTAAAAAATTAATTTTTGGCCAATGAAACCAAAATTTCAGCCACAGTGGGCCGGTCACTGGAAACGCCGTATATTCGTTAGTTTTGCTCCGATTTACTTGGAATTTTGATAGAACACTCACGACATGCTGTGCATTCAAATAAAAATAAACATTTAAACTTTACCTCCCCCCACCCCCTTATGGCTGTTACTAGTAAAAGCAGTACTTTTAAAAATTAAGTATAAACGGTTTAAATTAGGAAAATAAAAAAAATAGTATTTTGGGGAGAGGTGGTAGAGTTTATTGGAAGACCAAAGTGGTTTATATAGTTTTATATAGTGTAATGCAGAAGAAATAAATTAGCAAAAAATAAATTAGCGTAAAAGTTGATTTATTTCATAGAATATTCAATAAAAAATATGTTACGTATTTTGGGATTAGCTAGGATATAATTTATAGAATAACTTATATTTTTAGTGTTTGCAAAAAGAAGTTTGTATTACAGATAAAAGTCAATACTTGGCCAGTATAGGGCTTGGCGTTCTTAGGTCAAACTCTTATATTACTACCATTTAATACATAAATGAATTGAAACATATCACCCCCAGATAAAGGCGGCGAACATGTTCCACAGTGTTGTTATATGTTAAATATTATAATTCTACTTTTTATTATTTTTTTTATTAATTTATGTATTTACGTTATAATTTTTAGTTATATTTATTTCTATTTTTAAACTCTTTCTTTTAATTCGTACTCTCTGTCTGTCTGCTGTCGTGGGTCAACCCTATTCCCCCTTATCCAATTAATCTGAAACTTGGCCCATAGTCTTGTTGTGATTACTGATTAATTTTGGGGTAGTCACGCATAGTCACGCATAGTCACGGAGTGTTCTAAATGTCATTTACCCTCATCCGATCGATCTGAAACTTGGTCCATACACTTGCTATGACATTTGAGTACATAAATTAGAATGTAAAACTTGACGTTTTTTACCTATGCTTATTGACAAGCAATGGTTTCTTGGCTGAATCGCGAGCGTCTGTAGGAAATATCTGCCAATGGAAAATCGCAAAAAAATAAATATGGCGCAAAAAACTCTTCCATATAAAATTTCCTCAAATTAAAAATTGACAATCGGCCCAACTTTTTTGGTTATTTTTAGGCTATTTTTCGTATATTTTTTTTATTTTTTTGGCTAATTTTTCTATTTCAAAAGTGGGTTATTTCTGTTTTTTTAATTCTGGTATATTTTAGTCGAAATAAATGAAAATTACTGTAGGCAAATTTTTGATTTCTTTTTGGTCTTCAGATCTACCTAATAACAGCTATCTGTTGAGTGTAAATATATTTTTTAACGTATTCGTATAAACTAGCAGATTCCAGCGCTCGAAATTCGAGTGAAATTTTTAGGCAAATTTATTTCTCATCTTATCCAATTCAAAAACCAACACTTTTTGGTTTATTATTATTGTGAATGAAGATAACAAACTAATTAACAAACATATCAACAAATTTAATAAACACACACATAGCATATGTATAATTTTACGTATGTGTTAGTAGCAGTTTTAAGCAATTTACTCAAAATAAAGGAGCCAAAATCAGAATGAAACGGTAGAATAAAATATCGGTAACAAGAAATCGCCTAGCGTATTAATATTATAGATACTTAGAATACAGTTAAAATGGTAACTGACCGCCAGTTAGACCGCCAGTTGACATATGCAATAGTAACATAAGGAAAAACTGGAAATTTTTTGAAATTAAATCACATCATTTGTTGTTTTTTAAATATTTTTTAAATGTTTTGTAATTATTATTTTAGTAACTAATATGTGATTATGATTTGTTTTTTATACAATTTATAATAGATCCCCTGATGATGATCGAAGATTTCGCTCGAAATATTGGGCATAATAATAAAAGTAAAAATTAGTAATAAAAATTAAACAAATTTACGGTTTATTTTGTTATCAATTTTATGACCTCAAGCTGGAAGAATTCAATTTACTTATTAAATCACATCTTCATAATACTATCATAGCAAATAAACAATTTGTTAAATATCTAGGTATTTATTTAGATACATTTTTATATTTCAATAATCGTGTTAATGAAATTTTAGCAAAAACAAGAAACGCATTCTTCAGGTACAAATTATTATTTTACTCAAAGTTTGTAAAGTATAAGGTCAAAATTATGATGTACCAATCATTAATTGGACCAATCATAACTTATGTATGCCCAATCTGATTTAGCATCACACCATCTTACATGGAAAAAATACGTGTATTCGAAAGAAAGAAAGAGCTTGTCCATCAACATTTAGATCGACGCAAAGCAACTATACAAAGTACATATCCAATAAAAAAATTGAATAATTCTACCAATATTATAAGAATCGATAATTACACCCTATTCCACTATCTGGTTTGGGTATAATGACTTTGTGCTGCTGTTTGTAACAACCAAAAACATTTGACCTAGACCCATCTTTAATTATAC
Organism: Cordilura impudica; assembly: GCA_963682025.1. Taxonomy (NCBI): domain Eukaryota; kingdom Metazoa; phylum Arthropoda; class Insecta; order Diptera; family Scathophagidae; genus Cordilura; species Cordilura impudica. The sequence goes on along the minus strand of OY821520.1, from coordinate 60,359,479 downwards.
CGATCGAATCAGAATCACTTTTTGAGTTGATTTAACAATGTCCGTCCGTCCGGCCGTCTGTGTGTCCATGTGAAACTTGTAATCAAACTGCACGTAGCAAATATAAATATATTTTGATCAAATTTGGTATATAGGCTTTTACCGGCCATGGAATGGACGACATTAAAATTGGTGAGAAGCGGTCCATGTTCAGACCAAGTCCACATACAAATGACCGCTATAAAATCGACATAAATTGCTATAAGATCCAAATTATCCTAATAAATCTTACTCAAATTGGGTTTGTATGCATTTATTACATCCATTAATGAGTAGTCCAAAAATGATCCTTATGGGACAACTCTTAGTCATAGGCCCCATATAGAGCTGCTTCCCGATCTTCACTTAAATCTATTAAAAAACAAAAATATTGCACTGATTCATCTGAATTTTTTTTTTGTATATAATTTTGCAAAATACAAGAGACTTTACCAACCATGGTCATTTTTCGACCTAGTCCCCATATAGACATAGCATCCGATATGAACTTTTTCATATCTGCAGCCAAAAAAATTAATAAAAATCCCACTCAAAATTGGTTTATTCTTATTTTCTATATACAATTAGTTGGGCATAAGAGATAGGGTCTCTAAACGCATGGTATAGGGTATCGTATAGTCGGTCTAGACCGACTATAATTTTCTTACTTGTTTTATTATACATTTAATCAAAAATTATATTTTTTGATGTACATTATGCAGCGAAAACAATTTCATTCTGGCACCCTACTATTCAAATGAAGAATATATATCTGATACCCTGAAAAATGGGTTTGTTCCACCTGAGGCATTTCTATACCTCGATAAGATTAAGAAAATTTAAAATGAAAATGGCATCCCAGTCTTTTATCATAATTTTGGACGGGCTAATATAAAAGCAGTTAATTGCAATCAGTTAAATAATGATTAAGTTATGGCGTCAACATAGCTAACAGAGAACCCACTTTGCAAAACTCAAAAACTAAAAAATTTGTGGCTATAAGTATTTATTAATATACCCCTTGCCGTTTTTATCCTTTAGACCGTTTTTAAGTTACAAAAATATTAAAGTAATGTTTTTAAACAGAATTTTTCCATTAGAAAATATCCATAACTTATTCTTCATTTGAAGTTAGGAAACTAGTAATTTATTTTTAAATAAAAATATATTATTATATTAATAAACTCGAGAGCCCGATTTTGGGACTTTGTATATAGAAAATTATTGTTAACTATTGTTTATTTTAGTTTATGAATTGTTATCCTTTTATGAATTAATAAACGTTTTGAAAAAAAAATCATGTGCAGTTTCTTCTTTTCAAATCCCCTGAGAAATCCAAAATCGGTATATATTCAACAGAGTTACAAGCATATATGTGCAAAACAGCCAAAAACCCGGGTTTTTTACCGTAACTCAAGAGGTAACTCCATGAGGTGTTTCCGAAATTTCAAAGACAGAGTACTGTTGTACCTGTCAAAGAAAAGTACCTCATCCATGTGTTTTTTTCTGTATCAGAGTATTATATGCCGATCAGTTCCCAGCCTGAGAAAATAGAAAATTATCAACAACTAAAATTGAGAGAAATTTTCACAATTTTTGATGTGATTACTAAATTAGGATTAATGCAAATAAAAAGGACTGATTATGACCATACTCAACTAGAAATATATGCTTTTTATATATAAAAACACAAAAAATATTATAAGTTTTTTATTTGATATGATCAAATTAGCAACAAAAAAAAAATATTTGTTTTAAATATTTTATATGTATGTATGTGTCCTTATGAAAACCAGTACTTAAACAAAAATCAATTGTTAAATAAATTTTAAACTAAAACTTAAAATGAATAATGAATCCAGATAATTCTTAAAAAAATCAGATAATAAAAGTATGATGGTTACGGAAATTTGCAGTAAAAAATGAACGAAACTAAACATTAGATAAAATATTATTTAATATAAAAAAAAGAAAAAATATTAAACATTAAACAAAAACTTATACGAGTTGTTGTATTTTAACTGTTTCTTTTTTTTGGTCATGTATCTACATAAGCAAATGTTTATGCAATATACATGAAGTAGTTAAGGAATGACTGTGTGGTAGTAGTGATGGCAATACAAGCAGAAGCTGAACTGTATAGACAGAAAACAGGAAACTCTATAGCAAATGTTGAAACCATTAATTATATCTGTCGCACGCCCATTGCAATAAACAAAAATATTATTTTGTTCTTGTGCATATTTGTTTAAAGAGCTGCATGCATGAGTTGAGTTAAATTGTGTTTGAGCGTCTGTGAGTGCATGTGTCTCTTCTCATATACACTTTTTTTTATTATTTCTAAACAACATATTTTTCGAATTTTAAATGCAAAATACCACTTAAGAAATGAAAAAAAAATATAAAAAAAAAAAAAAATTTAATTTTAAATTAAGTCTGCTCGTTGGAATTTTTTGGAAAGGTTAAAGCAAAAAGTTTAAGCAAAAATTTTATGAACTGATTTATATGCTTTTTTAAATTAAACAGGATTTTTAAAATATACTTCTTTTGGGAAATGTTAAAAATAAAAATAACTAAACTTTTAAATTTAAAAACCATAATTTTTCCCATACTTTTTTGGAAGAAATTTTTTTGGTTCAAACCACAGGTTTATGCTAGCAATATATAAAGACTGTGAATAATGTCACTGTGCCGTATGATTTACGTGATAATAAATATTTGCCATACTATTCGTCATACGTATGCATATGTTGCTTTTATGATAAATTTGCGAACGATAAAGATATTTTTTTTATTATCAAACTCTTTTTGATGTACAAATACCTACATCAATGAAAAATATACCCTACACCACTTTTTGATCAGGGGAATTTTCAATTTACTAACAGACCTAAAATCAATTTCTGAGTACACGTAGATACGCTCGTTATTCTAGGAATCATCGCTAGTAAAGTCGAAGTTTAGTGGCAGTGTCTTCTTTTTATTATGGGAATTATATTAACGCGGAAACGAAATTCGGAGAAGGACTGAAAATTAAAATCTAGCACCAATTTAACAAAACATTGGCTTACAAAATGTTATAATTTTTAGCCTTAAACAATATCGGCTCATATTTCATCTTGTTAGCCTCCACTAAAACCAGTTTTGGCTTTAAGAAATTGGTGTATATAATATTAAAGTAAATTAGTAAAAAAAAAGCAATGAAAAATATCAATATAATGTTCGTATAAAAATGCCCGTTTAAATGATTTCCATTTAATTGCGGTTCCCTTTTCAGTCTATCTCTGACAGTGATACAGTGCAGACGTCTTTAGTGATCTTTTCTTTAATATTGTGTAAAAATTAAAATCAATAGCAATTGTTATTGTACTAAATTATTGATTTCAAATTTTTGTATGTTAAAAACTACAACAACTTTATTACATTCTTTAACAAACTTCAAAACAAAGGGATTAGTGATCTGCTTTACTAATCCCCTGCTTGTTAAGCAGAAGCGACGATGAGCAGTAGCAGCGATGATGATACTGATGATAGTTGGCAGACAATTCCAACAAATAAACGTCGATTGTCTCAATCACCAGAAATAGTGAAACATAAAAACAAAATAAGTAAATATAATAATACTGCAAGTACCAGCAAAAACAAATTCTCTGTTCTTGATGTTGATGATAATGATGAAATAAATAATGATAATGATGATAATCAAAATATTGATATTGATAATGATGAAGAATCGTATGAACCAAAACCACCGCCAATAATAATTCCTCACGTTACAGACATAATGTGCATGATAAATAATATTTTAAAAATAGTAGATTCTAAAGATTTTTCATAAAAATCTACAAGAGATGGTCAGGTAAGACTAATGATAAATAAAGTGAAATCGTATAGAGAGGTAGTAAAACATCTTGATGAAAAGAAGATAATATTTCATACATACCAAATCAAACAGGAAAAAGCTTACAGGGTAGTTCTTAAAAATATACATTACTCAACTCCAATTCATGATGTAAAAAAAGAAATCGAAAGCTTAGGTCATCTGGTACGAAACATAATGAACATAAAAAGCAGAATTACAAAGCAACCCATGTCAATGTTTTTTGTTGATTTGGAGCCAAATCCAAATAACAAAAAAATTTACGATATAAAACATCTCTTTAACGCAATTGTTAAAATTGAACCTCCTTTAAAAACAAAGGATATTATACAATGTCACCGATGCCAGCAGTTTGGGCACACCAAAACATATTGTAGGAGAATATATAATTGTGTGAAATGCGGACTTAGTCATCCCACAGATAAATGTCCAAAATCAGAAAATACACCTCCACAGTGTGTCAATTGTCTACAACATCACACTGCAAACTACAAAGGATGTAAGGTTTACAGAGATCTACTAAAAAGAAAACTCGTTATTCGCAGGCAAAACTTGAATAGCCATGACTCAAGAAATCCATTTAATTCAGAAAATTTCCCTCCCTTTAGTAACAACATACCAGAGAACAATCAATCACAAACACGTCAATTTTCATATGCTCAAACTGTTAAAAATAATAGTAGTAACAATGAACATGAACAAAATACTTTAAAAAATATTGAAACTTTATTGCAAAGCCAAAGTGAATTATTCAATACATTGTTGCAAATGATGCAACTAGTTATTACAAAACTATGCGTTTAAATTTACGGATAGCACTATGGAATGCTAATGGCATTTCAAATCACACTAAAGAAGTAGAACTTTTCCTTAAAGCAAACTTTATTGACTTGCTACTGATCTCAGAAACTCACTTTACAAGTAGAAGTTTCTCTAAAATTAGTGGCTATGATCTCATCAATACCAATCATCCTGATGACAGAGCTCACGCAGGTTCTGGAATCTTAATAAAATCTACTATAAAATACGTCATTCTTAATGGATTTCAAAAAGCACACCTTCAGGCAACATCTATAAAACTTAAATGTGATGATGGAGATTTGGTTATATGTTCAATATATTTTCCACCTCGCCATAATATCAAATGTCAAGACTATGAAAACTTTTTCAATACCTTAGGAAGCCGATTTCTTGTTGGCGGTGATTTTAATGCCAACCATCCGTGGTGGGGTTCCAGGTTAATAAATCCTAAAGGAAGAGAACTTTTCAAATGCGTCAATAAGAATAATATGTTTACTTTGGCCACAGGAACACCAACGTACTGGCCTAGCGACCTTCGAAAAATTCCTGATTTGCTAGATTTTTTAATCTACAAGGGTATTCCCAGCCACATATTGGAAATAAGAAGCTGCGACGACTTAAGTTCTGATCACACACCTGTACTTATCAATTATAATGTTTCTGTTACAATGAAATCTTCAAAGTACCACACCTTGTCTTCTAACACCAATATATCACTTTTCCAGCAATATTTATGTTTAAACATGAGCCTAAAAACAAAATCTGAAATTGATGATGCAGTTGAATACTTTACAAACGAGATTCACAAAGCTGCCCAGATGGCAACACCAGTTATTGATAGATCTGCTGGCACATATACTTCAAATTTTATCATTTCGCTTGAAATTCGACAACTTGAGAGAAAAAAGAAGGTTACGAAAAAGATGGCAAGTAAGCAGAAATATTAATGATAAATGTTTATTTAATAGGGCATGCAAGGAGCTTAAAACATTACTTTTTGAACACAAAAATGCGAAAACTGCAGAATTTCTGGATAAAATAAATAATTCAAAGTATGAAGAACACCTTTTATGGAAAGCTACTAAATATCTCAAAAGGCCAACTAAGAGAAATACATTTATTAAAAATATCGATGGTTCTTGGTGTAGAACTGATAAAGATATTTCTGAAACATTTGCTAATCACCTTAAACATACGTTCGTACCATTTTCATTTAACACTGAAGCTCAACAAGAAGAAATATCTAATTTTCTTAATTCACCTTTACAAATGGACCTTCCTATTAAGGCATTTACTGTAAATGAAATAAAAAATGAAATAAAATTGTTAAATAAAAATAAATCCCCAGGATATGATCAGATTGATGCGAATGTCGTAAGCAAACTTTCACGAAAATGTATCGTATTTCTTACACAAATATACAGTTCAGTTCTCAGACTTGATCACTTCCCATCGCAGTGGAAATGTGCGGAAATAATTATGATCCAAAAACCAAACAAACCAGAAAATACAGTTTCATCATATAGACCAATAAGCTTATTGTGTATATTTTCAAAAATATTTGAAAAAGTATTCTTACGAAGATTGTCGCCTATATTGGAAAATAAAAACATTATTCCAGACTATCAATTTGGATTTAGACAGAAACACGGTACACCTGAGCAAGTTCACCGAATAGTGAATGTTATTACAGATGCTCTAGAAAATAAAATGTATTGCTCAGCTGTTTTTCTTGACATACAACAAGCCTTTGATCGAGTTTGGCATCAAGGGTTGCTCTACAAGATTAAAACGTATCTTCCTGCACCCTACTATCTACTTTTAAAAAGTTATTTAAATGAAAGACACTTTTATGTAAAAGTCAATGATGAGAGTTCAGAACTGTATGATATAAAAGCTGGAATACCACAAGGTAGCGTATTAGGACCCATTTTGTACACCATGTACACAGCAGATATGCCTGTAATCAACAACATACTGGTAGCAACGTATGCAGATGACACTGCAATTATTGCTGCACATGCCTCTCCTGTGCAAGCATCCTTATTTGTCCAAACTGAGCTAGATTTGTTGGACCAATGGCTACAAAAATGGAACATAAAGGTAAACACTCAAAAATCAAATCACGCAACGTTTGCACTTAGACGAGGTGACTGTCCTCCAGTTACCATTAACGGAAATACCATTCCTAAGTGTGATTCAGTGCGGTATCTCGGTATGGTCTTGGATAGACGCCTTACCTGGAAAGGGCATATAAAAAAAAAACAGCAACAGCTTAACATAAAAACCAAAAAGCTATACTGGCTCCTAGGACCAAAGTCTCAATTGAATCTTCCCAACAAACTTAAAATATACAAAGTCATACTGAAACCAACCTGGACCTACGGTGTCCAATTATGGGGCACTGCTAGCAATTCAAATATTGATATTCTAGAAAGATATCAATCCAAAACACTTAGGTTGATTACTAATGCACCGTGGTACCTCACTAATAAATCTATTCAAAGAGATCTTTCGATGCTTCCAGTTAGAGAAGAAGTCAGAAAATCTAGTGATAGATACCTAGAAAGGCTCAGCAACCACGTTAACCCTGTGGCAATTTCATTGCTAGACAGCACTAATGAAACTAGACGATTAAAACGCAAGCATGTACTGGATCTACCATTCATAAACTAACTCGCACCCCTATTTCAACAAGCGATAAAAAAAAATAAATAAAATAAAAATAAAACAAAATCAAACTGTAAAAAAAAAAAAAAAATCAAACATTCTTTTTGAAAACCTAAAATTCTAACTACTATTCCTTTGTAAATAACTACATTAAATACTTTTAATTTATAAATATTAATATTGTAAATAATAGCCAACATTTTACTGTATATTCTTATGGTATGTAACTCATTGGAGCTACATATCCCCTGTGATTTAAAATTAAGTTCAACAAATTTGCTTATTATCTACCGATAGATTGTAAATAAAGAATATATTAAAAAAAAAAAGAAAAAAAAAAAATTTAATTGCGGTTCCCTTTTAATTGACTTAAAAATAAAAGCCCTTTTCGGAAATCTCACACTGTAGCCAAAATCAGCGTATAACCGAACAGTATTGTTGTTGTCAAGTTTAAGTAGCAGCAGCACGCACCTACATTCCGGCCTCTATCTCGTCGGCAAACGGGGAGGATTCTTCGCTACATTATGCTTGATAGTTACTAAAGGGGATATGCCACCAGGGAAAATTTTATTTAGGTACGTGCTTAGTATTCAGAAGAAAAGAAGAAGTGAAAAGAAATATTTATTTACGGTGGAACCGAGTGTCGTATCTCTAACCGAATGTACATAGATGATAAAAAAATTTACCCCTCCCTACCATGATCATATACTGGAAAGCTAAAATTTGTGTAATATGATCCCACGAATAAATGACCCTATCCGAACTGGAATCAAGACAAAGGCTTTTAGAAATTCATAATTCAAATTTTATTTAAAAGATGGAGGGAAAAAACATATGACCTATAATCAACTTAATTATAAATCTAACCTCAACTTAAAATCTGAAATCAGCTTACTCGAAAATCAAAAAATTTGAAGTGAGCAGTTATCTTTGACATATTAAGCATACAAAAAAAATTATTTATTATGTGAAGAGAAAAAAAAATAAGAAATGAAGTATAATTTAAAGAAATTTTGAATGACAAAAAAAAAAAAAAAATTAAAAAGAAATTTTAAAGTTTACATATTACTACAATAACTACTAGGGTCGCAAAAATCGAAATAAAATGCTGAAAAAAAATTATTAAAGGTCTGCATCTCGTTCGGTTGCAAAGGACAAAAAAATTAAATATACAATATTTAAGAAAAAAAATTTGAAAAATAAAAAAAAATCGCGGAGAAATAATGTAGTTCCAAGAATAAACTTGGTTTATAACAAAAAAATAGTTGTTAATAAAAATTTATAAACCGTAAACAAAATCGAAGGGAATAACTTTTATAAAAAAAATTCGTTATTAAAAAAAATTAAATTATCGAAATGTACAATAACCAAAAAAAAAAAACAATCTTAATAGCTTGTAAAATTGATCATATAAATCGGAAACGAATGCACTCATTTAAAGGCTTGTATGTTTAGTCAGGACAGAAACTCACCACTATACTCTCAAAAGAGAAGAGCGATGCTTCTTCTTACTTTCCGCTATGATATATTTTTAATATAAATCTTTAAATAATTTATTTTAATTGTCCAGGAACCATAAATAAATTAATATAAGTATTTGGTACCTATATTCACCAATTTTAATTACTGACAATGTTCTTAAATTAAAGCAACAGCAAATGAACAATTTTTTTTTAAGCCACGTAAAATGCTCTGTTAACTTAACAGGATGACTCCATGAGAGCTTTCATTATGTATACAGCCCAAATATAAAAATATTAAAATAAAGCTTTACCAGTGAACGATCACTGACCCACGGCAAAGAATTAAATTAAGACAAAAATGTTAAATACCAACTTACAGTTTTGCAGTCCCTCGATCAAAAATCTTTCATGCTGCTGGATGCTGGTAACTGAAGTCGATGAAGCTATTATGATATGATGCAAATTTGTTTTATCACACTTTGTTCATTTTTTTTTTCTCAATTTGGTTTTTTTTTCCTTAACTGATTCCCATTTTTTCTGTTTTATTTTACTTAACAAAAAAAAATCGCTAAAAAGCAATCGCTGAACAGAATGGGTGATTGTAGCGCGATCTGGCGTCAAGTTAAAGCCACCAAATTACATTTTTTTCGGAATTATTATTATTTTTCCCTTGATTGTCTTTATCTCATTTTTTTATATATTTTTTTTTTACATATGACTACATATGAGTCGATAGTGTGATTTTAACTTTAGCACAGGTTATGCATGGTAAGTAAAAAAAATCATTAACATTTAATAATTTATTAATCAATTAATATATATTTTTTTAGTCTTTTTATCACAATTGTACTAATACTTTGAGAGCACTGAAGAGTCTCGTTTTATTACGATTTTTGGGTTACAAAGGGGTTAACTCACTTCAAAAAAAAAAAAGGTAAGATATGTATATGATTGCATTTACACTTAGGATATTTCGACAAATTCTAACACTTACTTTTTTTCCTCTTTTTCAGGTAAACTAAGGATTCCTCGTTTTAATTGTTTAAACACTGAAATATTAAAAAAAAATATATTAAACACTATTTTGTTTTATAGTGATATATAAAGTGAAATTTTTCTCTTTAATTTCAATAGAAAATGTTGTTAACGTGAATTTTCTTTTCTTCTGTAATTTGAATCATTAAGACTTAATGATTTTTAACAAATTTTTAGGTGCGGTTTTTCTGATTCTTCTTCTTTTTCTTTCTAATTGCACTTTGGACTTTAAACTTTGCTTTAGACTTTCTAATTTTTCTACCCCGGACGATTTTTTTTCCATTTCTTGTAATTTTCCCTCCTAATAATACCAAATAATATTTTTTCGAATGAACTTGATAATATGGAAAAAAAAAATATTATCCAACACTGTTGCAAAACACAAATTCAGACGGTGATGACAGATTTTTTTAAACATATTACCTGATATATTTGCTTCATTTTTATAAATTATTTGAACTCAACAATTTTCAGTATGTAATGCATTTTCTTTTTTAAATGTATCGAATCTAATTCTCTTTACGAACGGTCGTGTAAATAATTAAAGCGCTTAGAGTACAACTATTTAAAATTAACAACAAGTGTATATTTTTGTTTTTGCAATTGCCTATTATTGATCTCATTTGAACTCACGTGGTAGACAATCCAGCTTATAACAGGAATAAAAATTTAGCGATGGCCCGAGGGGCCAAATCTTCATCAAAAAGAAAGCTTGTGAACAAGAAGATGACAAGACTTCCTCCGGGTTTTGTTAACCCGAACATCGCGTCAACGTCCAGCAACAGATTTAGCCTGCTTGCTGGCCTCAATGATATGGACGTAACTCCTGCATCAAATATTAATGATATTAAACAACACAAACCTCCACCTATAGTTGTAGAAGCCAACGCATCATTTGCAGAAATACGAAAACTACTTGGTAAAGATTGTATTTTCAAACGTACTTCAATTGGTACCAAAATATTTGCTCCAACTAAAGAATTGTACGAATGCTATAAGCAAATTCTTAAAGAGAGTAAAATGGAGTTTCATTCATATGGCTCCAAAGATAATAGGTTATACACAACCTTTCTACACGGTTTACCCCGCATAAACTCTGAGGACATCACCGAAGAGTTAAAAAACTACAACCTATCCCCTTCTTCGGTGGCTGAAATAGTCACCAAATTCAGTTCGAACAACAATGCTGTTTACAAAGTTCAATTTGTTCGTAAAAATTTTAACCCAACTGCCTTAAAAAATGTAAGGACAATTTCCAATATCATAATTTCTTGGAAAAAATACAAATCTAGGTCCAGAAATAAACCAACTCAATGCTGGAACTGCTTAATGTATGGCCATGGCGGTGAACATTGCCATCGAAGTGCTGCATGTATGATATGTGCAGAACAACATCATACAAGTGTGTGTCCGTTTAACACAAATGAAAAAAGACCAGCTGTTTTTACATGCTTTAATTGCAAAAAACATGGAAAAGAGAGAACTGATCACTCTGCAAACGACATCAACTGTCCGTTACGTTCTCTCTATTTGGAAACCAGAACAAGAGTAACTTCCAAAAATCATAACAACAGCAGGCAACAACAAAATATTTCATTTCAATCAAAGGTTGATTTCCCAAATTTAAGTAACAACAACACAAATTGTAACAATAACATCAATAATAACAGCAAAGCTACATATGCTAACCAGCTGAAAACAAACAACGATTTATTTAGCATTGATGAGCTTTTTGATATTTTCACTACAGCTATGGATGATTTGCATAGGTGCACCTCAAAAGTACAACAAATCAAAGTTGTAATGTCAATGGTAAAATACGCCCATGGATTATACTAATAATTTAAACGAATTCAAAATGCTTCACTTGAATGCTAATGGCATTTCAAACTTTTCTAAATTAAAACAATTTGAGATACTAATTGAACGAGAAAATATTAAAATAGCGTCTTTGAATGAAACTTTTTTTTCAGAAAATCATAGACCCTATTTTAAAAATTATTATTTATATAGAAGTGACAGAACAGATGCAAGAGGAGGAGGAGTAGCTCTGTTAATTCATAAATCTGTCGCTCATAAAAACCTCTTTATTTCAAACACCTCATCAATCGAAAACATCTCAATTGAAGTTATTATAAATAATAGACCTATTGTTGTATCTTCGTTATATTCACCAAGATATACTCATAACTTCTGTGCTGATATCTTGAACCTAACACCTTCCACCAAAGAATATATAGTTTTTGGTGACCTAAATGCCAAACATTGTTCATGGAATTGTCGTTCAAATAATACTGCAGGAATCGCACTTAACAACCTACAGCAATCAAGCAATTTTTTTATTCACTATCCTAATAGTCCAACCCTATTCCCCCATCAACACAATCGCGAAGCATCAACAGTCGATATTATTTTAAGCAACTCCGCTTTAAATATAGACGTAAAAACAATGGATTACGAAATACCATCAGACCATCGCCCCATTATATGTACACTTAAAAGGTCAATGGCCTTGCAGGTTGACCTCAATTATTATGATTATAGTGCAACCAACTGGAACATTTATATGAATTTTTTAGACAATAAAATCACGTTATATTCCGATATATACAATACCAAGGCAGTAATTGATCAGGAAATCCAAAAATTTATAAATGTAGTTTTCGAAGCAAGGGATGTGTCTACACCTAAAATAACTCAACAAAATAATTACACATTACCAGAAAGTACTGTGAAATATATAAAACTAAGAAGAAGCTTTAAAAGAAAAAGCCAACGATCTTCAAATATAGCCGAGCAAACTTTTTATAATCAATGTACTAAGTTTCTAAGTAACATGATTGATAAAAGTATTAATTCGGAGCGCAATAAGAAATGGTCTCAATTATTATCCAATTTAAAACCAGGTGATAAATCGTTTTGGAAAATAAGCAGGAACTTGCGAGGAAAAGGAAAAAATCAAATCGCTCACTTCAAAGTTGGAAATACAAAAATAACATCTGATAAGGACAAGGCTGAAGTCCTGGCAAATACATTTGTCCAAGCAAATAACCTCACTTCGAACTATAACCACTCGGCAGATACACTAATAAATACAACAGTAAATAATTTTAAGACGGAAAATCCCAGTTCTGAATCTGCAATTTATACATCTCTTGAAGAAGTAATGAATATTGTCTCATCAATAAAACCCTCAAAATCCCCCGGTTTTGACAATGTTCCCAACCTGCTTTTAAAGAAACTACCAATTAAAGCTTTAAAATTACTGGTTATAATATTTAACAGCTGCATCAAACTCAACTATTTCCCAAACCATTTCAAAAATGCTAAGGTTATAGCTGTCAACAAACCTAATAAGCCAAAAACTAACCCAAACAGCTACAGACCTATCAGTCTATTAAGTAACTTTGGTAAAATATTTGAAAAAATTCTACATTCTCGTCTTAGTGAATTTGTAACGACCAATTCTATTGTTGCTAAAGAACAATTTGGATTTAAAAAAGGACATAGCACTACTCACCAAATAAACAGAATTAAAAATCAAATAATCACCAATAAAAACAATAAACGTTCAACGGGTGTAATATTGTTAGATATTGAAAAAGCGTTTGACACCGTTTGGCATAATGGCCTCTTATTTAAACTTCTTGATGCAAATATACCAAAATATCTATGTAAACTTATTTCAGATTTCATTCACGACAGAAGCTTTAAAGTTGCAATTAATAATGAAACATCAACTCCAAAAACCATTACCTCAGGGTTACCTCAAGGATCAGTCTTGTCGCCATTGCTTTACTCGATATATACATCCGATTTTAAAGTCCCAAAATATATGAAAATTGCCTATTACGCAGATGACACTGCGTTAATTTCTTCAAACAAACTTACAAGTGCACTCCTGAAGAAAATGGAAAAGGGACTTGTAAATTGCAGTAAATATTTCCACAAATGGAAAATCAAAATTAATCCAAACAAGACCCAAGCAATAATTTTTCCATTCAACAAATCTCCCAAAAGACTGCCAAGACGTCACCTTCTTATTGGAAATAATACCATAAATGTACTTAACGATGTCAAATATCTCGGAGTTGTCTTGGACAAAAAGCTTACATTTAAACAACATATTATGGCTACGTGCCAAAAAGCTATAAAATCATTTAAAGCATTATGGCCACTACTAAATAGAAGGTCATTTCTAAACCACCAAAACAAAAATCTACTCTTCAAAAGTGTTATAAGGCCGATATTAACATACGCGTGTCCTATTTGGAGTGACGCTGCCAACTGCCACCTAAAACGCTTACAAATTATACAAAACAAATGTCTTAAAATGATATATAAAAAGCACTGGAGGTATCCTACAAATCTTCTTCATGAAGAAACCGGTTATGAAAAAATTATCGATTACATATCAAGGATTAATAACAATTACTTTGCCAAAATTGAAAATTCCTCTTACCCACTGCTAAGAGAATGTATAGAAATAACGTAAAATTAAAAAAGAAATCACCAAATTGAAAATTATATGCTTATAGAGGTCTATTATTACTAATAAACCTCCTATAAGCATATAAACATTTTCAGATAGTATTTGAATATATTAAATCATATAAAGGTTTTTTCCTCCCATTTTCCTTTAAAAATCATTAAAAAATAAAATAAAAACTATTTAATATCTTTAGATCCTATGTATTATTTGTTGCAATATCTATATGTAAAGATAAGATCTCATATGTAAATATCAATTTTGTTAAAATATGTAAATAAAGGAAGAATATATAATTGAATTGAAATTTTTTAAATGTATATACGTACATGCATAATTGACAAGGAAAATCATATTAAAGGGATCTAAATAAGACAAGGAACCCGACTATTGACCTGTCTGTCTGTCTGCCATGTGGCAACCCCATTCCCCCTCATGCAATTGATCTGAAACATGGCCCATAGTCTTGTTGTGACTACAGATTAATTTTGGGGTAGTCACGCCGAGTCACGCAGAGTCACGCATAGTCACGGAGTGATCTAAAAGTTTTTTACCCTCCACGATCGATCATTTTGAATAACATAACATAGTCAAGGCGTATGATTATTATTTATTGGCGGAGTAGAAGATACGTATACGTACGAGTGCTAATTTTTATATGATCGGGCAAAGTTTCTTATTTTGGGCGATTTTTAAATCGACCCGCCCTAATGCATAATCACTTCACTCTTTATTTTTTGTTCGCACTACTTACTTAATCAGTGAATTAATTAACAGAGTATCGGTTAAATATTTTTCCCTCTTAATTAGTACAAAAACCATGCATTTTAGGAAAACCAATTTACGGAAATTACTGTATATATAAAATTGAGCTTTGTATAATTGTTTTCACCACTGGACCGATCGTCCTGGATTTTACAAGTGGGAGTGGCACTTCCCATATAAAGTTGACTTTTTACATCTAATTTTAACATATAATATCTGTAGCATTACCACAAAATGAATTCTTAAACTATGTACATGTACATTAGGGTTATAACTGTTTTTGGACGTCATTCTCCCGAGGGCCTATCTTATGGCGAATATTGTATTGATGGTAAAAAAAAACAATTTCAGTTCAATTTGGTAAAAAAAATCTTACGCACCGACAACGATTTGTAAAATGTCTTTAATCATTTTTTCGAATTATCTTTTAAATAACAAATTTTTTAAAATATAGTTAATACTTAAACAAGTGTGTAAACAAATAATAACAATAAATTATTATAACTAGGTATTGACAGAAATAAACTTTAAGTTCTGATTACGCGATGTTTTACAAAGGGTATATATATCTTGTACTATTTTTATTCCACGTTCCGCACATATATTACTGCGTTGTTGGTTTGGAGGTGTAGATGGTGTAAAATTTATTAATGACTTGCTTAACTGTTCAAAATCATTTTCATGGAAACAGTGGTCCGAAAACCAGATTTGAAACCGTGCATCGGCAATGAAATCACATAAAGATTGTTAAAGTTTTTGGTAACTGGGAAGAAGAATAAATGCTAAAATAGCAAATATTGCTCTCGAATTCCACCTTGCATTACTAACCGATGGTAACGTTTTAAATTTTATAAATGGGAATATTCCGTTGATTTTAAAATATTTATATAAAAATCAAATTCGTGCAAAATCTGCGTGTCATCTCTCCACTTATTTTTGGTTAATTCAAGCACAACTTTGTTTTGTTTATAAGACGCCTTTAGATTTTCGTAATTATTTAATAAATCTGATATGAACGGGTACGTTGTGTTTGGAGATGAAGTTTTTCCATCCCGTAACCCATCCATTACATGCCTTAATACCAAATCAAGGACATGGTGCTGGCACCTGATGTATTATGGTGGAGTCAATGCCATATGTATGAAATGATTTTGAAGCAAAGTCACGACACCATTTTTTCGCCAGTAGTTACACTTGCAGTGTCACATATTATCATTCTGATAGACGTCCATAAATTAAATTTATTTAAAGTGTCCCTGATGCCGTTGTATATTGTAAGTGATTTCCCATTATCAAGCACTAGAACTGCTAACTTTATCTCTGTCTGTTTTTTAATGTTCTTGCCATCAAACACTCTTTATCTTTTAATGCTTGTATATAAAACTGTTCTCTTTGCACAGATGATTTTATTACAGCCTTATAAATTCCAGCCTGTGATGGCGTAGGTACAGCTATTCCAGACTTAGCCAAATTTTGACAAATTGTTGATGTTTTGTTTGTACTAACTTTTACATCAGTAAGTAAGTTTACAGCAGGTTTTATTGACAGTTTAGTTGGTCTATGTCTTACTGTTGGCGTGCAACTATCGTCAGTTTCGTCATCAGCATCTTGATCACTATCAAATATTGACGAAGAATCTGAATCAGAGGATATATCTTTAATAATTTCTGATTGAAATTTTAAATTAATTGCTTTGGTAGTAATACTAAATTGTTTTTCAAATGTAATACCTTTAGGATGTTTTAACATCTAATAATATTCAATTTTATGTTTAACTCCATCATGGCAATTGCACTTACCTTCTTATAGAAGCCGTCTCGCTCTTATTAAGCTTCCTACGCTTAAAAGCGAAGAAGTATGCTTAATATAACTTTTTTGTTCAACTTGATAGATGGAAATATATATATTCCGAATTTGTCCTTAGCAGAATCAATATTGTTCACGGTATTTTCAGTCCTAATTGCAAAGTATTATCGTACAAATTATGCCAACTCTGATCCTTTTCGTCGGCTGTGTATAGAATTAAATCAACTGTATAACATTATAGATTTTCAAAAAAGTTTAGATTTGATTAAAAGGGATATAATACTTTATCTAACTAATATGAGATAAATATTTAGCTTGCCATTTTGAATTCTAAATAGTGTTTAAACATAATATAATATAATACTTTATCTAAATAATATGTAATAAATATTTAGCTTGCATTTTTCAAGTTTAAATTACTTTTGAACATGTTTAATCGAATTTATATTTACAAATGTTATGTATGTTACTTTTATAGTCTGTAAGGAAAAATTTCCATAGAATAATAAATAAATAAATAAATGACGAATTGTTTTCAGTTTAAACTTCTGGCATATATTAAAAACCTCATCAGCTATAATCACATACCTTTTGTTTTTACAATTTTCAAAACTGGCCAACGCATTAAATCTTCCTATAATAGCTTCTTCCTTTGGAATTCTGTTTAAGTCATGTAACGGTATATCAACGACAGGTATATCTCTACAGTTTTTAACATCATCATGAAATTTAGTTAAGTTTTTGGTCCAAATTTTGCCATTTTTTCAACACTTATTTTGCCTTTCTTATAATTCATTTTGACCAAACCGATTTTATTTTATTTTATTTTTATTTTTTTTTTTTGCAACCAATATAGGAAAATGACAAGAATTGTAATGAATTTCAATTAAAATATTATATTATTTCAATAAACAAAAATACCCGTTTGTAACGCAGTGTTAATAAAAACTTCAATGTGTTTGGTGCGTAAACTTTTTTGATGATCGCGAAAAAATAAAAACGCAGTTCTTAATATTTTCCCTGCCCTACATGATTTTGCCTCGGGAGATTTGATATTTGAAAAGAATGGAAAAAATTATAACTCTAATGTACATGTACATATTAGATTCATTGGAAGAGTTGCAAACAAATGGGCAGGATTGGGCCAATGGGCGTGGCACCCATCCTAAAAAGTACATGTTTAATGTCATATGTCTAGAGTACTGAAATAGAGAAAGCCTTGAAACTTTGTCCGAGTTCATAAGTGAGTAGTCAGACAGAAAATGGGCGGGTTATGTCTGGTGGGCATGGCACTCAACATACAAAATAAATATTTAATATCATATGACTGTAGTTCAATATTAGTGAAAACTTTGGGACAGTGTGTGATTTCATTGTTATTAATGTGAATAGTTGACCAAAAAATTGGCGGGATTAGATCAGTGGGCATGCTACCCCACAAAATAAGTAAATATTTAATGTCATATGTATGGAGTACTTTAGTTTCTAAGGTCTTTGTACTTTGTGTGAATTCATAAGCTATTAACGTATATAGTAAATATTTAATATCATATAGCTAGAGTATTTTAATAGAGAAAGCCTTGGGACTTTCTCTAAGTAATAGAGTTATAAATGTTCCTGGCACCTCCTATACAAAAAACAAGAGGTGATATGAATATGACCAAAATTTTCTAAAAATTTTTTTACCCAATTTTTGATTTCGTTTTTATATCGAAACAAGTGAGAAAATTATAGTCAGTCTAGACAACTATATGATAATCTGTACCATGGTTGTCAGACCATATTTCTTCGATCCAACTAATTGGATATAGAAAATAAGCATAAACCAAATTCGAGTGGCATTGTTATTAATTTTTTTTCTTTGAATATAAAAAAGTTCATCTCGAATGCTATAATTATGTGGGGACTAGGTTGAAAATTGGACCGATTCTGACCATATTTGGTAAAGTTACTTATATTTTGAAAAATACGAGGGCAGGTCACAAGTCCTTGACTTTCCGAACTTCCTCGTATATATATGAAATTCAACACTGCTCCCATCAATTACCATCTGTTAGTAGACTACTGAAAATTTTGAGCAAGTTCTATCATTTACCTTGCGTTTAATTAAGAGCTGTTCAAAACATACAACCTCGTGTTTTTTTAATGGAAAAAAGTGAGTTTCGAGTGCTTATTAAACATCATTTTTTTCGAAAAACAAAACCATCAGTCAAACCAACGAAAAGCTTGATAAATACTATGGGAACTCTGCGCCATCGATTTCAATGGTAAAAAAGTGAATTACTGACTTTCGTTTTGGTCGCACAAATACAAATGACGCTAAAAGCTCTGAGCGGCCAATTGAGGTAAATACACCCGAAAATGTCGAAAAATCCACGATAGGGTATTGGCCGATCGGAGAGTAAAAGTGCGTGAGATTTTTGATACCATAAGCATTTCAGTGTGGCAGTGAGGTTTCGATTTTAAATGATCGGTTGTGTTTAAAAAAGCTGTCTGCAAGATGGGTGCCGCGTTTGCTCTCAATTGACTATAAACGTAATCGTGTCTGAATGGCAAAATTCCATGAATTGGGCTACGATTTGATACCTCATCAACCATATTCTCCGGATTTAGCCCTCAGTGACTTTTTCCTATTTCCAAACCTAAGGAATGGCTCCAACGATGAAATTATTGATCAAAAGTGCCTATTTTATGGACGTAGAAAAATCATATTTTTTGGAAGGAATACAAAAATTGGAGAAACGTTGGACTAAGTGTATTGACCTAGAAGGAGATTATGTTGAAAAATATATATTTTTTTTTTTGCAAAAAAACTGTGTTTCATTCTAAAAGTCACGGACAAAAATCTGTGCAATATTTTTGTTTTTGATATATTTAAGTGAAGATCGGGAAGCAGCTCTATATGGGGCCTATGACTAAGAATTGTCCTATAAGGATTATTTTTGGACTACTGATTAATAGATATAATAAATAATACATACGAATCCAATATGACTGAGATCTATATGATAATTTCAATTTATGGAAATTTATGTCGAGTTCATAGGGGTCATTTGCATCTTCATATTTGCGACCTGAAGTTGATTACAAGGTTTACATGGACACACAGACGGACAGACGGACGGACAGACGGACGGACGGACGGACAGATATCGCTAAATCGACTCAGAAAGAGATTCTGAGTCCATCTGTGTAAAAAGAGGTTTGTCTAGATCAAATATTTTTGGTGGTTACAAACAAAAGCACAAAGTCATTATATCCAAACCACATACTGGTATAGGATATTAATATTGCAGTATGCACAACGGTTATCTTTACAAAATTCAAAATAGACGGGGATAAAATGAGTTTTTTTTTATGGAACATTTATTTGTATTAGAAGTATTTTCCGGAATATTTGTAAATACTGGAATTAGCTCTCTTAAACAAACATGGCCAAACTATTTTGGAAAAATAAAATATGGACGTTAAAATACAAAATAAATATTTGTATACCATCTTAAACTAAAAATCGGTGAAATATTTGTTCATTAAAATTATATTACCAATAATTTAATTTACTTTGAAATTACTATTCTGTTGGGCTATTGGTATGTATACAGATGTATATGTACAGAGAATAATATTTAGTGGAAAATGGGAGTAGGGATGGATAAAGAGAAAAATATTAAATGATCGCAAAAAAAGTATTATTTTAGAAGTTTAAATATGTTAATTTAAAATGAAAATGAGTTTCGAATATATCTAAAAAATTACACACATCCCCATGTCTGTGTTAAAGCATGAGTAACATCTTAGGAAACCGACGAGCTATAAGAAAAAAAAAAGATTTTTTAATCCAAATAAATAAAAACTTACGTGTATCCTTACATAGCAAATCCGTAATGCATATCTCTCATCGATTGAAGCTTTAACGACAAGACCAATTTCAGCCATATTATCTCCCGATATTTGAAAAATATTCAACCAAGTCGGTTCACATGGAGGTATATGTCTGGCGTAAACCAACACTAAATTTACTAGGGTAATATTTAACGATATAATACCGTTCGATCTAAAAAAAGGTTTCTTAATTTTTTCTCTTCTTTCTATAGAAAAATTTCTAATATTTCTATAAAAAAAAGTACAAGTAAATAAGTCAAATACGGAAGACGTATAAAAGTCAAATAAAGGCAGTAAACAATTAAAAATTGACGTTATAAAAAATTATATTGAAAATATACAAGCAAGAGAGATATTGAAATTGAAAAATTAAAACTGATTAAAAAAAACCTCTTTGAACACATAGAAAACGGATTCGGTGTTTTCAACTGAATTTGCACCCAACCGAGCTTTGGTAGTCCTACGCACTAATGCGTTGCGATTACTGATTTATATAAACGTATAATGATAATAATTTTTTTATATAAATTATATTGCGCGAATTTTGAAATTTAGGTGACGAAATGCAATTATTAACTTTAATACCATTTATCGATGGTTTTATTGATGCAAACTCTTTTGTTAATATATATTTATTCACCAATACTTTGTTCATATGTAATTAAATTATATAAAGCAAAATCATATAAAAATCACTTATCACTACATAATCGGCTTATACCTTAAAAATTTTACAGCTAAACTTTTTTTGAAAATTTTGACAAAAAAAAAAACATTGCTAAAAGAATAAATATTATTAAAAACTAAAAAGACATTGACTAAAAAAGACTTCTAGCGAAAATAAAAACACCTAAACTAAATGATAATATATGTAAAACTTACCCAGTCATATAATCACCTGTTCAGTCAATTGATCGACATTGCTTTCTGTATTGCAGAAAATAATTGATTGGGTGATTAACCATTAGACTGGCCGCAGCTTGTATGCGACTTTTTTTAAATCTTAATACATGCGTTTTCTAAAATGTTAGGTTTGCTCTCATAAATGCGGTACTCTTTTTAGGTCTATCCGACGGTGTCTTCTGGTGCCTAGTGGTTTCCAAATTACGCAACGGGTGTTTTTTTATTTTATTTTATTTTTTTTTATTTGTTCTTCCCATTCAACAAGATTTACATCTTTTATATTAGAGTATGGTAATTTTTAAAGAAAAACAAGTTACAGTATACAAAAATATTTAAATAAATTGTATAATTATATAAAGTAAATAAATAAAATAAAAAACTAAATAAATGAATGAGTTTGACATAATTTAATATAAAAGAATCAAATGGTAAAATTTTGATTAAAAAAAAGAGAAAAATGGTTGAAATAGAAACAATAAGTGACAAATAATTTAAATTTGCGTTGAAAAACTAGCAGTTATTTTGTTTTTGAACTGTATTGCGTTGTTGATTTTCTGTGTTTGATTTGGTAGTAAGTTCCATAGATAAACGGCATTAAAGTAGAACTGCCATTCAGAAAATTTACTACGATATCTTATCGGTACAAGCTTTCTCCCTCTTTTGGATGTTGCAAAGCTTAAGCGGTTGAAAATGTATGATGGTTCCTTCTGATATATAATTTTGTGTAATAAGACCAGCACCTTTAAATTTAAAATATTATCAAACGACATACCATAAAATCTTGTTGAAAACGAGGTAATACGATCAAGTCTGTTTAATACATAAACATACCTTATAATACTATTGAAGGCCACATTTAGTTTTCTCTTACTAGTTGAGTCACATAAAGCAAAAATTTCACACCCGTATAATAAAACCAGCATTAGGTAAGATTTTGCAAGTATTATTCTCATATTTAATGGAGTGCAAGATTGAGTCGCCCAAAGCGTCCGAAGCATACCATACGTTCTCCCTACCACAACGTTTACATGATTATTCCAACTAAGTGTGTCATTAAAAACAATACCCAGATTTTTTGATGAGGACACAATTTCAATTCTCTGATTGTTGAGAACAATATCAAAATCTAGATTATGACGTAGAGTTTTCTTGTGCATGATGAGACATTTGGACCTGAGGGGATTCAGACAAAGCCCATTAGCAGTTTCCCAGTTATAAATATTATTTAAATTATCATTAAGTTTTGCTACATTTTCTCTGGAAGATAGTAGTGGACTTCAAAGATATACTTGGACGTCATCGGCGTACATGTGGACTTTACAATACTTCACATGATCTGGCAACTCATTGGCGTACATTGAAAATAAAAGAGGGCCTAGAATTGAGCCTTGCGGAACACCTTTAGGTACATGTAGTGGTCTCGAAAATTGGTTATTAAGGAAGATTGACTGAAACGGTTTTCCAGGTAGGATTCAATAAGCTTCTTTGAATACTCAGAGAAATTAAAAAGCCGACTAAGTTTTGTTGAAAGTATTGAGTGATCAACTATGTCGAAGGCTTTAGAATGATCAAGAAGGGCTAAAAAGCAAATATTTCTACCATCAATGGCATGACGATTATCATCTGCAACATCTATTAAAGTAGTTGTACAACTATGTTTTTGCCTAAAGCCTGATTGCTTTTGCGATAATAGCCCAAATCGTTTTAGGTATTCGTTTATCTGTTTATGCATTATCTTCTCAAGAGCCTTAGAAAAGAATGGTAGTATTGATATAGGCCTAAACTCAGAGTTTGTCTTAGGCACAGGAATAACCTTTGCATGCTTCCATTGTGTTGCAAACACGCTGGTGGTAAGGATCGTATTATACATGTAAGTAATGTATGGTAAGATGATAGGAAGGATAATTTTGATAAATTTAGGGTGCATGTTATCATATCCAATTGAATTTGATTTTATGGCTAAAAGACAGGTAAGTGCCTCATCATTGCTAACACATTGAAAATCAAATGGACTATCATTATCAGAAATCACTAGGTTATTGATTGTATTGTGTGCAGGAGGTTGACATTGAATAGTGGGTAAATTTGTAAAAGCTGAATTAAGTTCATCAGGAGTGAGTTCGCAAGTTTTCCTATTACTAGTTCGGCCAATTCCAATAGTTTTCCATTTCCGTTTGGTGTTAATTGCATTTTCAAAACGGTGGCCATAATATTCAGACTTTGATCTACGAATTTCACGAGTATCTTCTCTTCTAAGATTTCGATATTCTTCTTTAAGTTGAGGTAACTTAAATTTTTTCCAACGTGAAAACGCATTATCTCTTTGACCAATCAGTTGTTTAATATGTGCTGTAAACCACGATCTTGTATAGGTCCTAATGTTCTTCGTTATCTTAGGTACAGTAAGATCAAATAAGTATGAGATATTATTCTCCAAGAAGGACAAGTGATGGTCAACAGAAGTCATATGATAAATGGACGCCCAATTTACTAAGGAAATATGTTCTACCAAAACATTGTAATTGATATTATTAAAGTCACGGTATGTAACTGATAGTGTTTCATTAATTAAAATAAAGTCATATGTCGTGAAAATTAAGTCGTGTTTCGAGAAACATGAGGCCGATAGTTGGTCGTACAACAATACTTTGGTTAAATCGTTAACAAAAAAAAGGTCAAGTAAAGTACTTGCTGTTGATGTATAGTGTGTAGGCATTGTGTAGTTTAATGATGTGAGACCAATGGTTTCCATGTTTTCTGAGACATAAGTGTTACACAGAAGATTACAATTAAAATCACCAGCAATTAACAAATCCATGTAGGTGACCATCAACCTCTCTAATACTTCCATAAAAGAAGTGATCACAGTATCACGGTGTGGCCTGTATATACATCCTATAAGCATTTTGTAGTTTTCAGAAATAACCTCTACAAACAAATATTCGATTTCATCAATTACCTCACCTTCATTAGATCTGCATTTAAAATTACATTTAATACCTTCCCTAATATATATTGCAACACCACCAGCATGTGTTTTACGATCAGCTCTGAATACAACATAACCATTTAAATTACACAGACTGTCAGGCGTATCTTTTACGAACCAAGTCTCTGACACACAAATAACATCCACAGATGAGTTTTCAAATGTCAACCTGAATTCATCAATTTTGTTATTTAGGCTCTGAGCATTTATATGACACACATTAATACCTTTCCTCTGCTTAGCCAGTATCCGTACCATGTTTAAAGTGCTTTCACTGGAACTAACTACCACGAGATCTACTTAAATTGTTCATGTCGATAAAATATAAAGAATATTCTAACAACGCAATGACAGCTATAATTGAAAAAGTGTATAGAAAAATTTAAATAGGTAACAACAATAACGATAATTCGATAAGTAGTATTAATTATTATAGAAATTATAAGAAACATTTTTCTAAAGAGTATAGTAAAGTTTGAATTTAATTTAATTGCAAGAAACATTTTAAAGGGTTGTTCTTTATGTGAAAATTTATTACATCCGTGAATAATTATGAAAGGAGTGACCAGCAATGGAATTTGTAGAAGCTCCGCTATCTTGAAGTTCGGTCTCACAATGTGTAGGGAGAAAAAACTCATCTAATTGCTGCAAACTGTCTATTCGAATGGGCTTGTGTGTCATTGATTGTTTAACATACACTATACCTCGCATTGTAAAAACTGATTTTAAATGCCCATCTTTTCGTAGGTCGAGTGCATTTTGAAAAATTTTGTAGTTATGAGATGTTAGGTGTTCATTTATGAAAACACGGCTATTGGGTACCACCTTAGGATCATTAGAAGTAAACCCTATATTTTTCAACATAAGGTGTCTTTCTTTAGATTTCCTATAACCAGCAAGCGATTTTAACATAAAATTTTTATCATATGGTGACAGAAGTTTAACCATAATGACTGCATCTGTCGAGTTGTTTTTGTCTCTATTATTTTTATTTTGCAACCGATAAATATTTTTCACTGAGGGTGTTGATATATTTAGTTCATTGCAAATACCATCAAAAATGTTCCATAAGTTTTCATTAGCTAAGCGAGGAATCCCATTAATACGAATATCACACGCGACTAACGAATTTTCCTGCCTTAGATTTTGCATTTTTAATTCATTCACTTCATTTTTGAGTGCTATTAAATCATCCGCCACTGTTTCGAGTTTAGACACTCTTTCTGTTACGTCTATCATATCTTTTTTCATCTCACACATACTGCGTTCAAGATTATTAATTTTTTCAAGTACACGGCTCTCACTTTCACAAATTTGTAACTTAAGTTTCTCACTAAGTTTTTCTAAACGACTATCAAGTATTTGTACGAAATGCAGTGGCGAGCCATAATCAGATGGTCGTGGAGTTTTGTTTGGGTTCTCTAGAAATGACTGCTGCAATAAAGCTCTTGTGCGTTTTGCCGACGGAGTTTCCATTATACTTTATTTAATATTTTATACTTTGTGTTAATAGAGTTTTTGTTTGTTTTTTAATTTTATTTATATTCTTGTTGTGTTATTATGTTTTACTCCCGTTGCTATGTATGTCTATATTGTGGCACAATTTTTGTTGTTATTCTTATTTAGTGTTGATTTTTTTTTTGTGTTTATTTATTTTTTTTTTGTATTGTTTTAAAGAGATTTGGAGTCCTGTTTTGACTTTAATTCTGTGTATTTATTTGTTGATTTTTGTCGATGTTTATTAAATCTTTTATTATTGCATTAAAAAACAAAACAGATGTACATATATTTAAATAGGTTTTAATTTTAATTACTTTTATTACAAAAAATATGTAAATTTAATGAAGAAGAGGAGCTTTTTAAAAAACACAACCGACTCAATCGCTGTCTATACTTTTACTTTCTGTAGTAACCAAATATGCAATCTTCCATGCTAAGAGTTATTCAAAGAAATTCATACCATATTTTTCCGAGTATTTTGTTTTAAATGCTCGTAGTACTGCTTGATATCTTTAAATGTAAATTTTATGTTTGTAAGAAAAGACCTGACATGTCCACATAAGAGATTCATCGCTTCTGCTAATTGATAGGAGAAACAGTTCAAGCATCTAGAAAATTTTTTTTTATTTTTAATAAAAGCGCGAAGCTTGATAAGTTGATAATATGACAATATAGTAAAACTACAGGTATTGGACTAAATTGGCGCAACGAATGATAGCGCGCTGTTGAGTGGCAGATTCTTTTTCTTAACCGCTACCTTATATGTCACGCAAAAGTTTAATATCTTCAGGTTCCGTATTTATTTTATATACGCTGATCATTTATTTTTTTTTTTTTTAATTATTTTATTTTTTGTAATTATTATTTGCCATGACATTATAACCGCTAGTTTAAAATCTACTTCATATCTACACCATTTATAGTTTGTATACAGAAATTATCAAATATTGCTTCTTTTAAAAGTAACAAAAGTATTTTAGATATCATCAAATTTACTATAGAAAAAATAAAAATATGTTAGAAATTAACTGGATTTAAGAAATATATATTTTTTAAGTATAACGCTTCTTTTTGAATATTTCTTGTAAAATTTAAACGTGTTTTTCTCGAAATCGTATCTTCAAAATTGGGTGCTACGGTTAGATAAAAACTGCATTACCGGTTTCTATCCGTTTTTTTAATTTTTAAACTAAAATATCAAATCCTGAGCCTGGCCGAACATTACATCTCAATAAGTCTTTTATGGTAAAAAAATTGATTTTTTGGTACAATTTTTGACTCCAAGTTTGTATAACGATTCTTATCCCGTTTTCGTGTTCAATATATTATGCTTAGACTTAACCATGAACATAAGGCCGAAACCTCTTCCTTTTACCTACCCAGTGTAAATGCAATGGTTCCATTTCGATCAGTCTGTCATGTTGATTTACCAAAACGATCCTTCACACTGGCTATCGTAGAATATATATCGTAAGAATGTGGTGCTGAAGGACATGTGGTGCATGAAGGCCTATTATATTAATAGGCTAGGCGATTTCTTGTAACCGATGCTTTGTTCTACCGTTTTGTCCCGATTTTGACCAAACGTATATTATTTGAAAAGTATTTATCTTTCGCCGTTTTGCAGATTTATAGATTTTTAAATTTTTTCCTATATTTTGAGTAAATTGCGTTTAAAATTGCTACTAACACATACAAAAAATTATACATATATATGTGTGTTTTATTAAATTTGTTAATGTGTTTGTTAATGAGTTTGTTATCTTCATTCGCAATAATAATAAACCAATAAAGTGTTGGTTTATGAACTGGCTAAGTTGAAGAATAACGCTGTCTGGAAATTGCACTCGAATTTCGAGTGCTGGAATCTGCTAGTTATATTAACCAGGCAAGGTTCGTGGTCTATTAAACTGAATACGACTGACATTAACTTAATTCAGCCAGATGGTGTCTGAACCAAAATGGGTGTACGTATCCAAACATACTTCCAGATTCCTTCAGAAATTGATATAGTGCCTTACATGCAAAACCAACGAGATACTATTTCTGTTAAAATTCAGCGCCAGTAGTTTTTATATTTAATCGCCTTTCTTCCAAATATTGGTAAATATTTTCATTGACTGCATATCACGAACAGAAAAAGCGACTCTTCGGAACTTGGAGTAAATGGCTTATTAAATGTGAAATTTAGTTTTTTTTTAATTCACCATTAATTTTATTGCTAAAAAATAATGTATATATACAGTATTGCCTCAAATAATTTCTGAAATATAATAGGTTTGATGTTTCCTGAGTTACGTTGGAGAGTTTTCGAAAATGAATTGTTATTTTCTAAAATACAATTGAAAATGGTGTAGTTAACATAACTTGTAATTAAGTAGATATAATATTTTGTTATTTTTTGATATCATTACCAAGAAGACAAAACATTTTTCTTTTACTTATATCTTCTTCAAAAAACGTAAAGCTTATGTTTAAACCCATTAGCCAATTAATAAATATTACAACACTTGTGTTTTCAAGTGGATTTTAAATTGTATATTGCGAGTTGGTGTGAGTAAGTAAGTATGTGGCAGCCCTCTAGCATCGAATTATAATTCTAATTATTCGCACTTTACTATGGCTTTGTACATTAACACTAAATGTATGAATATGTAGCCCAATATGTTTGATACACATTTTCATACGTATGTTTTAACGAACGAGTGGATATGTTATAACATTCATAAGTCTGTACGAGTAAAAACCACATAATACGCACACACAGTTCGAATATGAACGAATGTTTGTACAACAATTCATATATTTACAAATGTTTAATGTTTTAACAATTGGCACTTGTGGCTGAAATGGTTCAAATGGACACCTAATAAAATTTTAATTTAAACACCCGCCTTTACTCTTTACCACTACATATAACAGAATACTCGTGGAATAGAATTTAATGAACAAAAAATTTTTATGCCCATATTATATGAATAAAACAACAAAAAAAAAAAAGGAAAAAAGAAAAAAAATGCCAACGTATTGTACAGCACTAATAAAGATTAAATTAAATTAAAAAAAATATCATTTATAAAATCATAAAAAAATCTTAATTAGTTTTGTGAAAAAAAAAAAAATAAATCTATAAAAATTTAATTGGGTTTATAAATCAAAGTGAAATTAATGGCTCAATAATGTTCGGGCATAATAATATATTTTTGGAAATTATCTTATTAAAAGATGTTTTTAATACTCTTGAAACATATTCTTTAAATTTTGCAAAAAATTTAAGTAATGAATTTTCTTGAAAATTATATTCATTTTTCAGTGTCTGCTTGTTTCGTTGTTTATTTAAGATTTAAGATTTAAAATTTGCTGCATATAGCCTAAAATTTGGAAGAAATTATAGCCTTTATCAGTTTTTGAACAAAATGCTTCACTTATCTAAAATGTTTCAGATTCTAACCGAAATTTAAAAAAAAATTTTTTCGAAAATTATATACGAAAATAGTTAGATATTTTGAATTATAAACTCAGTTCAATTCAAACATATTCCAACCATATTCATACAACATGTAATTGTATTGATGCAACTCTATACCAAAAAAGGTTTGGATTTCTTTAGTGGGTAAGGTACGTTACATAAACCCTTTGGGGCACCCGCAGACCGCAACGAAAACCGGGTATGCTGAAAAACATGAAAATTTAAGGAGTATGTATTTTTTCGGCTGCCTCATCTAATATTTACGTGGTAAGGTAGCAAAAAAATTAATCCAAAAATATCAAGGCCTATCCAATACAGTAAGAGACATGCACATTAGGGCTATAACCAAATTTTTCGTATAGTACCACGAGGTGAGCAATGATGTTTTATTAACGAAAAACATTATCTTGGGTTATTTTACAAAAAAAAACTCAAGCACCACATTCATTTTATAAATCAATACAAAAAAAAAATAAATTTTAACAAGTTATTATATTATAACAAGTTACTTAATTACAGACTGACATTTGGAAACTCATCTGTGGATGTTATTTGTGTGTCAGAGACTTGGTTCGTAAAAGATGCGCCTGACAGTCTGTGTAATTTAAATGGTTATGTTGCTTTCAGAGCTGATCGTAAAACACATGTTGGTGGTATTGTGAAAGTATTAAATGTAATTTTAAATGTAGATCTAATGAAGGTGAGATAATTGATGAAATCGAATATTTGTTTGTAGAGGTTATTTCTGAAAATACCAAAATGCTTATAGGATGTATATACAGGCCACACCGTGATACTGTGATCACTTCTTTTGTGGAAGTATTTGAGAGGTTGACGGTCAACTACATGGATTTGTTAATTGCAGGTGATTTTAATTGTAATCTTCTGTGTGACACTTATGTCTCAGAAAACATGGAAATCATTGGTCCCACATCATTAAACTACACGATGCCCACACACTATTCATCAACAGCAAGTACTTTACTTGACCTTTTTTTTGTTAACTATTTAACCAAAGTATTGTTGTACGACCAACTATCGGCCTCATGTTTCTCGAAACACGACTTAATTTTCACGACATATGACTTTATTTTAAATAATGAAACACTATCAGTTACATATCGTGACTTTAATAATGTCAATTACAGTGTTTTGGCAGAACATATTTCTTTAGTTAATTGGACGTCCATTTATCATATGACTTCTGTTGGCCATCAGTTGTCCTTCTTGGAGAATAATATCTCATAATTATTTGATTTTACTGTACCTAAGATAACGAAGAAAATTAGAACCTATACAAGATCGTGGTTTACAGCAGATATTAAACAACTGATTGGTCAAAGAGATAATGCCTTTTCACATTGGAAAAAATTTAAGTTACCTCAACTTAAAGAAGAATATCGATATCTTAGAAGAGAAGTTACTCGTGAAATTCGTAGATCAAAGTCTGAATATTATGGCCACCGTTTTGAAAATGCAATTAACACCAAACGGAAATGAAAAACTATTCGGGAAATTGGAATTGGCCGAACTAGTAATAGGAAAACTTTCGAACTCACTCCTGATGAACTTAATTCAGCTTTTAATAATTTACCCACTGTTCAATTTCAACCTCTTGCACACAATACAATCAATAACCTAGTGATTTCTGATAATGATAGTCCATTTGATTTTCAATGTGTTAGCAATGATGAGGCACTTACCTGTCCTTTAGCCATAAAATCAAATGCAATTGGATATGACATCATGCACACCAAATTTATAAAAATTATCCTTCCTATCCTCTTACCATACATTACTTACATATATAATATGATCCTTACCACCAGCGTGTTTCGAACACAATGGAAGCATGCAAAGGTTATTCCTGTGCCTAAGACAAACTCTGAGTTTAGGCCTATATCAATACTACCATTCTTTTCTAAGGCTCTTGAGAAGATAATGCATAAACAGATAAACGAATACCTAAAACGATTTGTGCTATTATCGCAAAAGCAATCAGGCTTTAGGCAAAAACATAGTTGTACAACTACTTTAACAGATGTTGCAGATGATAATCGTCATGCCATTGATGGTGGAAATATTTGCTTTTTAGTCCTTCTTGATCATTCTTAAGCCTTCGACATAGTTGATCACTCAATACTTTCAACAAAACTTAGTCGGTTTTTTAATTTCTCCGAGTGTTCAAAGAAACTTATTGAATCCTACCTGGAAAACCGTGTTCAGTCAGTCTTCCTTAATAACCAATTTTCGAGACCACTACATGTACCTAAAGGTGTTCCGCAAGGCTCAATTCTAGGACCTCTTTTATTTTCAATGTACGCCAATGAGTTGCCAGATCATGTTAAGTATTGTAAAGTCCACAAGAACGCCGATGACGTCCAAGTATATCTTTGCAGTCCACTAATATCTTCCAGAGAAAATGTAGCAAAACTTAATGATAATTTAAATAATATTTATAACTGGGAAACTGCTAATGGGCTTTGTCTGAATCCCCTCAAGTCCAAATGTCTCATCATGCACAAGAAAACTCTACGTCATAATCTAGATTTTGATATTGTTCTCAACAATCAGAGAATTGAAATTGTGTCCTCATCAAAAAATGTGGGTATTGTTTTTAATGACACACTTAGTTGGAACAATCATGTAAACGTTGTGGCAGGGAGAACGTATGGTATGCTTCGGACGCTTTGGGCAACTCAATCTTGCACTCCATTAAATATGAGAATAATACTTGCAAAATCTTACCTAATGCCGGTTTTATTATACGGGTGTGAAATTTTTGCTTTATGTGACTTAACTAGTAAGAGAAAACTAAATGTGGCATTCAATAGTATTATAAGGTATGTTTATGGATTAAACAAACTTGATCGTATTACTTCGTTTTCAACAAGACTATATGGTATGTCGTTTGATAATATTTTAAAATTAAAGGTGCTAGTCCTATTACCAAAATTATATATCAGAAGGAACCATCATACCTTTTCAACCGCTTAAGCTTTGCAACATCCAATAGAGGGAGAAAGCTTGTACCGATAAGATATCGTAGTAAAATTTCTGAATGGCAGTTCTACTTTAATGCCGTTTATCTATGGAACTTACTACCAAATCAAACACAGAAAATCAACAACGCAATACAGTTAAAAACTAAATAACTGCTAGTTTTTCAATGCAAATTTAAATTATTTGTCACTTATTGTTTTTAATACACCAGTGTTATTTCAAACATTTTTCTCTTTTTTTTTTAATCAAAATTTTACCATTTGATTCTTTTATATTAAATTATGTCAAACTCATTTATTTATTTAGTTCTTTATTTTATTTATTTTTTTATTTAATTTATATAATTATACAATTTAGTTAAATATTTTTGTATACTGTAACTCGTTTTGCTTTAAAAATTCCCATATTATAATATAAAAGATGTAAA
The DNA here is from genome assembly GCA_963682025.1 of Cordilura impudica. Classification (NCBI taxonomy): domain Eukaryota; kingdom Metazoa; phylum Arthropoda; class Insecta; order Diptera; family Scathophagidae; genus Cordilura; species Cordilura impudica. The sequence goes on along the minus strand of OY821520.1, from coordinate 60,326,379 downwards.
TCTTGTTGTATGGGGAGAACAAATAAAAATAAACTAAACTAAACAACATTATATTGCTAGCAGATTCCAGCGCTCGAATTTCCAGTGCAATTTCTAGGCAACTTTATTCTTCAACTTAGCCAGTTCACAAACCAACACTTTTATGGCTTATTATTATTGTAAGTGAAGATAACAAACTCATTAACAAATCTAATAAAAACATAGCATATGTATAATTTTATGTATGTGCAACTTTAAATGCAATTTACCCATCGGATCGAGCTTAATGAAGAAGACCACATTCATGACAATAAACCTCATATTTTAGATAACGTATACATATATTAAGAATAAAAAAGAATCCCAGACAAACTGACTGTCAATATTATGATTTTTTTTATTGATTATTTTTCTTTTATAACTAATGAACTCACACATATTTTCAATATTATTTACTTTGCATGGGTCGTGCTATGCCCACAAATACCATCTTAAAAAAAATTAGAGCCCGAATCGAACCACTGGTGTTATTTAATTTTAACAGCTCTTCTGGTTCCAGCTAAAATAATATTTATTTAAAGTGGTAAAAGAATAAAAATTAGTATCACAAGCCTACACTTGTTAGATCCTGGAAATAGAGTACATTTTTCTTAAAGCCTTGGATGCATTGGGGTCCAATCTTAATTCAGAATTTCGACACTTTTGGTTTTTTCCCTTATTGCATTTCCTTAAAAAAACCCCGATTTTTCAGCATATTTTAATTCATTGCAATAGGCAGGCAGAAGAACTGAAGAATACCTAACATTTTTATAAATATAAAGCTTACTTAAAATCAAGAATTGTATTGTAACAACAAATTTCAAAACAGTTCTTAGAAACAGCTGATGATTTTTTTTAAAGAAGTAGAGAATAAAAATGACCATAATTATCCCACAATATGTCAAATGAAGTGAATTAGAATGTTCCGTAATTCAACAAGGTATGCGAAAATTAAAATGTGATCTAAGAAAACTACGAGTCAACATCACCGTTAACAAGTTTGAATACAAAAGTAATGCCAAGCATGATCATCATACTCTCAAGAATTGGAAATTTAATTAGGTATATGGTGGTAAGCCATAAGCAACGTAGCCAGGCCGGAAAAAACCCTTTCTGCACAGACTCAGTTGCATGTTCCAAAATAGGTCTTACAAGAGCCACAGAGAGAAGTTTACTAACTCATGGATCACAAAACTCCTTAGTTCTTCTTTTAACGAAACTAAGAGCAGATTCTGTTTTATTAACAAGTAGTTGCAACCCGGTGTGCTTCGCTACACCCTCCCCCTCCCCCTCCCCCACCCCTTCCGAATCGTTATGAAAGGGCTCACGCAAATTCCCAAGGCTCTCACTAATACAGTAATTCAGATATATCACATTTAATATTAAGTTTGTGTAGTGGTGCCATGCGCATTTGTCCAACCCTGCCCATTTTTTGGTCTGACTACTCACGTTAATAATAGATGACCTGAGTCAAATTTGCAGAGCTTTCTCTATCATATTAATATATATGATATTTAAAATTTACTTTGTATGGGAGGTGCCACGCCCGCTAAAAATATTTAAAAAAATTACAGCATGTAGTACTCCTACAACCGCAATAAGACTATGTGAAAATTTCAGGAAGGTCAGATGAGTAGTTAAGGAGGTGACATTCTACAAACAAATACACATTACCTCTTTATTATGTTAGTATAGATTATTTGCAAAGTGTTTTTTATTTCGATACTTGCTGATATACAATGTTTTTTGTTTTTTCATTCGGTACAACAGTTATCAGATTTTTCGGCGTTCCTACCCTGCAGCAAGGTACATGTAGCTGCCCATGAGAAAAAGATGGATTATCAAAATTAGATCTGGCAACACTTAACTATTGACTTTGAACTTTGAATATCATTGGGCAAATTTTCTTTTTAGCGATTTTTGATTTTGAAGATTTTTTTGGGCGATTTTTATTTTCCACCAAAAATCACATTGATAACTAATGTATTTTACAAAAGACTGTTGCTTTCGTAGTACTTTATATTATTTATATAGGAGGTGCCACGCCCACTAATCCCATCGCGCCCAATTCTTATTGGACTACTCACATTAATATCTGATGGACTCGTGCAAAATGTCGACTCATTCCCTTTTATAGAACACCAGTTATATGATATTAGATATCTACTTTGCATGGGCGGTGCTACGCCCACTGCTACGATCACGCCCATTTTTTTTGTTCCACTAATCATACAAAGAACCTATGGGCTCATCCAAAACCACAAAGCCCTCTCTTTTAGAGTACTCCAGATACGTGACATTAAATTGTTACTTTTCACGGGGAGTGCCACGCCCATTGGTGTGAACCTGCCAATTTTTTGTCAGACTACTCATACTAAGATCTGATGGTGTCTTGCAAAGTGTCAAAGCTTCCCTTTGTTAGTACACCAGTTATATGATATCATATATTTACTTCGTACGGGAGGTGCCACGCCCACTGCTCCGATCACGCCCATTTTTTATCTAACTAATCACATGAATAACTTATGGGCTCACACAAAGTCCCAAGACACTCACTATAACAGCACTCCCGATATATGGCATTTTATATTTAATTTGTATGGCAGGTGCCACGCCTATTGGTCCAATACTGCCCATTTTTTGTCCGACTACTCACATTAATAATATCTGACATCAGAAAAATTTGAAAAGCTCTCTCTATCACATAACTCGAGACATATAATATTGAATTATTACTTGTATGGGAGGTACCACGCCCACTCGTCCGATCCCGCCCATTTCCGGCGTAGCTTCTAATATTAACAATAGGTGACCTTACACAAATTTACAAAGCTCTCCCTATCATAGTACTCAATATATATATGCGATATTAAAAATTTACTTTGTGTGGGAGGTGCCACGCCCACTAAAATATTAACAAAAATTATAGCCTATAGCACTTCCCATATCCGCAGTAAGACTCTGTGAAAATTTCAGGAATATCAGATGGGTAGTTACGGAGATTACCTCCTACAAACAAACAAACAAACAAACAAACACACATTACCTCTTTACAATATTAGTATAGATTATAATAGTATGGCAAATTTCCTATCCCTAAGTACAATAAGATGAAGAAATGTTTGAACAGCATCCAGAGCTATTCCACTTACGCTCTTGTCAGAAATTACAAATGTTTACATTTCTTAAGATGGACTTGCATCAAGTTCGCATTTCGCCATTCAAAAAAGAAATCAAGTTCACCTTGAAGAGTACTACTTGCATTCAGATCAGTTTGACAAAAATATTATTAGGGATTTGATTCATATGTTAATCATTAATCCTTTCAGCTTTAATTCAATGTAACTGTACCAGTAAATTTATAAGAATATGAAGAAATTATTTGCTTAAAAATTTTAGTCGTATTTAACTCTCTTAAGAATGTTAAAAATGGGCTATACAAGCAAAGGTATTCTCCAACCTCAATAAGAGGCTCTAAAAAAATCAACAATTTATAAATTTATTTACAAATGCATCCGCATTAAATAAAATTTGCCTTCTGTTTTATTGTGTTTAATATTCATTTTATTTACTTCCAAATCATTAGTCCTCGTAAAAGCCATTAACATTTTTGTTATTTGTGTATATACAGTTGTGAGCATAAAAATACAGCGTTGTCGAATATTATCTTTGAATGCATCTGCTTCAAAATAAATATAATCAATTCAAATCTTTTGATGTGTAAACATCTATGCGCGCAGGGGGTAAATTTCTTATTCACAATACAATCAAAAAAACAGCGTAGTATGTAAGCGTAAGATCTTAAGCGTAACATGTAAGCGTTAAGACAAATCGGTGCGACATGATTGTTTGGTGAAAAAATTACGATATGTAATAAGCTTTTTGTCGCCGTTTTCTGCATTTTATTTATTACCGGATGTATCCACATCTCTCCTGTGATCGGACTCACATGAGTTTTTTTATTTGAGAGTATACAAATTAAATAGCGTTCCGATTTTGGTTTTTATTACACAATGTAGAATATTTTATACATGATAATAAGGGTGTAAAATATTAGCGAAAAAAAGCAACATAATGTATTTATAGCAATAGTAAGTTTGCTATTTCTTTCCAAATAGAGGTTTCTTAAAAAAGATTTCTACAATTACACCCTCCACTCCAGTGTGCAGAGAGTATATATAAGTATGCAATGCCATTTTTAATATTTACAAAAATGTGGGCCCCATAACATATATATATGTGCGTCTAGGGAAATCACCATCAAACCCTCACTAGGCTAGCTGGATTAACCATTTTTGTTGTAAATTATTTACTGTGACCTCGAGAAGGCTGCTCTTTGAAATCACCGAAATTGATTTAACAAGTCCTGAGATATCAAAGTCTTGAAAAAGAAATGTTTTTTTCTAAGTTTTACTTCTTATGGTTGTTATTCTAAATTTTATATATTTGGCATACCTGAAAGTTTTGTTGTTTTTGCGGTCATTGTGTTTTTAGCATTAGCATTGTCTTCTTGAGTGTGTATGTAGAGTTGTACTGCACGTGTCATATTAGCTTAGAGCAGTACTGCCGTAGTGTGTTTGTTGTAATATATTAGTGAATAAACATATCTGTTCTTAACTAGTTGCCGTTTTTTGTACATACAAACGTTGACAAATATACAACAAAATGTAACTGCACCAATTTATAATTATATTCCTTGCATTTAATAACAATGTGCGACAAATGGTAGGGGTCAGTGATCAGGATGGGATGAAACCACCGGGGAATATTATATCGGTCAAAAAAAAGTTGTACGTGTCCCGGCGTTTCGCTGGGTCACGTCTGGGAATCGAGATATATCGATTTGAACTTAGTAATTATCGTATAGGGGAATTTGTTACGTTTTGGGCTTTTTTGATTGATATAACTTGAGAACTTCTAGCCCGATTTTGCTGAAACAAATTCAGAAAAATTAAAAATTACAATCCCTTTAATCAGTTTATATAACGTTTCGCTATAGAAGCAACAGTTTCGCAGTTACAAATAAATGTATGAAGAAAAAAAAATATTTTTTGCCTAAAAAATAATTTTTTTTTTTAATTCATAAAAAATCCAAAACGGAAAAATTCTAGGAAATTTTATTTTTTCATTAAATAAAGGTCATAAAGGTATGCTAATCAATTGTAGCCACTTCACAAATCAACACAAAAAACAAACTCATTTATATTACAAACACATTAACAAATTTGATAAACACACACATAGCATTGTATAATTTTATGTATGTTTTAGTGGCAACTTTAAATGCAATTTACTCAAAATAAAGGAAAAAATAAAAAAATCTGTAAATCTACGAAACGGCTAAAAAGAAATACCTTTCAACTAATATACTTTGGTCAAAATTGGGACAAAACGGTAGAACAAAACATCAGTCACAAGAAATCGCCTAGCCTATTAATATTATAGATTATATATCTCGAGCATTGTGCTAGAGAGAGCTTTTAAAATTTGTCTGATGTCTCCTATTAATAATGTGAGTAGTTGGACAAAAAATGGGCAGTATCGGACCAATAGCCGTGGCACGTGTCACACAAAGTAAATAAAAAATGCCATATATCTGGAGTACTGCAATAGTGATAGTCTTGGGACTTTGTGTGAGCCTATAAGTTATCCATGTGAATAGTTAGACAAAAAAATGGGCGTCATTGCAGCAGTAGGCGTGGCACCGCTCGTACAAAGTAAATAAGTTATATCATATAACTGGTGTACTAAGAAGGGAAGCTTTGACACTTTGCACGATCCAATCGGATCTTAGTATGAGTAGACGGACAAAAAATTTTAGGGTTCACACCAATGGGCGTAGCACTGCCCATGCAAAGTAACTGTTTAATGTCATATATCTGGAGTACTGTAAAAGATATAGCTTTGCGTGACTGCGTACTGCGGATATGGGAACTGCTACAGGCTGTATTTTTTTAAATAATTCTAGTGAGCGTGACACCTCCATACAAAGAAAAGAAAATTTTTAATATCATATATATTAAGTACTATGATAGAGAGAGCTTTGCAAATTTGTCTCAGGTCATCTATTGCAAACTTGAGTAGTCGCGTGGCACCCCCATGCAAACTTAATATTAGTTCTCCGTCTAGCGATACCTCTGGTACCCTTAAATGCATGACAAGGTCCGTAGGGACATTTTCTATGAAAAATACATTTTAAAATTTTTGTTTTGTTATTTTATTATTGTTTAATAATTAAAGTGTTGATAAATAAATTAAAATATTTTTTTTTTTATACTAACATAATTTATTTGCGATGGTGGTTCCTCATTTTGAGTGCAGGTTAAGCACCGATGCATTAATCTTGAATGCTCTGCATAAACTGCATTGTCGCAGGAACAGCAATACGCCCTTGTTTTGCTTTGACGTCCGTACTCTGAACGGCATAGCCGACATGATGGCCTGTTTGTCCTTAGCGCAAACGACGGTGCAGCTGCTTCTGTTGGTCTTGGTACTATCTAAAATGAAAAAATATATATAAACATTCTGCTTTTGAGCTTTACAATTCTTAATTCTTACCTTGACATCAAATTCCTCCATTGCATTCCGTATCCTTTGATATGCAGTTATGCGAGTATTCAGGGCACGTTCTTCAATGTTGGGTAATGCCAATTGCTTATTAAGCATAAGGCGGAATGAGCGCCGTCTGTCACTTCTCTTCACTGGCTTCATCTCCTTGAATATTATGAATGCAGCTAATGCAGCAATGTCGAGCATATTGTAAAACATGGCAAGCGCCAGCACTTTGTTGAGCGCTTGCATGTATACGTACCAAGCATCTGGTCCATAGTATCAACGTCGGATTTGTTGGCATTGTAATCAAGAATGGCTAAGGGCTTCTTCTTTTCAGTTTCCATGTTCACATCGCAAGTGTAGTGTTGTGTAGATAGCAAAATTACTGGTTTATTCTTCGTTGAACCCAAACAATGTGCTGTTGATTGGACGCGTACGATTTTTATGTAACTCTCGTGGCACAAATGTTTTGTTAAAGCGTACTGTTCCAACATATGCAGTTTTCTTTCTCATCAAAATACGCGCCAAGTTGAATGTAGTGAAGAAATTGTACAACATTCTGCCCTTGATTTATTTCACGCTCCTGGTCAGGCAATTTACCAGAATAAATCATTCCTTTGGCAGGATAGAATGATTTTGAGTCACACAGCCACCATACCTTTATACCATACTTGGCTGGCTTCGACGGAATATATTGTGTGAAGCGGGTACGGCCTCTCCATGGGAATAACTGCTCATCAACTGTCAGTGAATCATGCGGAGTGTAAGCTGCTGCTAAGTTAGACTGCAACATTTGCCAAATATTATTAATTGCCGCAGTTTTGCTGTTGATTAGTCGCTGCTGTCGCGTATAATAAAAATAAAGCAAAATAAAGTTTATGTCGTAATGATGTCTTGTAATTTCAGTACAAGGTCCCTACGGACCTTGTCATGCGTTCCCGTACTACTCACCTTTAAACCTCAATAAAAACTAAACTGTTGGGCGTATCACCTTGAATTTTCTTTTAAACGGTTTCTGACAAAATTCTCTTGGAAAACGGGGTAACTTTTGGGGTACCTTGTCTTGGCCGAAATAAGAGTAATTTCAGTTTGAAAATGGAAAAAGGTCCCCAGGGACCTTCTCGCTAACCGAAGTAACACTTCGTGTGGTATATCTGAATTACTGTAATAGTGAGAGCCTTGGGACTTTGCGTGAGCCCTTTCATTATGATTCGGGGGGCAGGGGTAGCGAAGCACACCGGGTTACATCTAGTGTTTAATGAAATAACAAAAGTTATTACACATCATAATTTTTTCATCAATACAATTATAAGTCACACCGATTTTGTCCTACGTCATACGCTGTTTTTGTGTGATTGTATTATGAAATAGATTTATACCGCCCTGCACATATAAATGCTTACACATAAGAAAAAAATTGTTCAGGAAACTTATTTAAATAAAGTAACTTAAAGTAGTTTACTTCAACTGTAGGCAACAACCAACAAGAAAATCAGGAAAATTGGTGAAGTATAATTGAAATTATTAATAATTATTATTAAAGAGGCACACTTCAACTTCATGAAACCCTGCGTTGCTTTTTTTTTCCTTTTGCTCCCAACTGTATATCTCTGCGTTTCATACTGAAGGAATTTGTAATTAAAATGCACGTTCAAAAGAATTTTTTTATGTTCATTTTTGTGGCTTATCTAACATTAAACAAATAAGCACGTTTATATACGAATACAATCTACCAATATCCGTGCAGTAAATATTCGCACATTCCTTTTTATTTACTTTTTACATACATATACAAAAAAAAAAATACACACAGACACATACACTTTTATACTCGTACTAACATAAAACAATGTATAAATGTTAATGAATTAAATAAATCGTAAAGGTGAAAACTCAGCTTTTAAAAAATGTACAAATATTGTTCCGTATTCCAAATTTTTTCATAAACAAATTTAACAATTTGAAAGGAAAAAATTTAACCACTTGCTAAAATTTTATCATGCTGTCGAAAATTTTTAGAATGAAGTTTTTTACATACTTTCATTAATTCTTTTTGTATGTTTTTGATTTTTTTCCTTGCTTGTTGGTTTGCGGCGGAATCTTGCAACTAAATTTTCACAGACTTCCCGACGAGATAGAGCTCTGTAACTGTCAGTATTTATATATGTGCAGTATCTGACAACACATTATTTAATATTTTATATTATTTTTCAATCTCTTTCCAATTTGATCATTCCTCCTCGCGGTTAACCTAAAGTCAAATTTTTTTGTAATCTACTGACTAGGTAGAGGCTTGAAATTTTCAGTTCTAACACAAAATTGTTGACAGCACAATATTTAATAATTTTCTGATATTTTCATTACTGCTTGGAAAAAACGTCAAAGCTTTTAAAATCATGTTTAAATTTTTTTTTATATTTTACTTGTCATATGCTGTTGTTCAACTCTTTATTTGAGGTGGATTCACCTGCCACACCAGTATGCGGGTAAAGTATACTAGCAGATTCCAGCCCTCGAAATTCGAGTGCAAATTCTAGGAAATTGTATTTTTTCATTAAATAAAGACCCTAAAGTTATGCTTATCAATTATAGCCAATTCACAAACCAACACAAAAAACAAACTCATTTTTATTACAAACACATTAACAAATTAATAAGCACACACATAGCATTGTACAACTTTATGTATGTGTTAGTAGAAATTTAAAATGCAATTTACTCAAAATAAAGGAAAAACTTTAAAAATCTGTAAATCTGCAAAATTGGTAAAAAGAAATACCTTTCAAATAACGTTTGGCCAAAATCGTAATAAAATGGTAGAACAAAACATCGGCCACAAGCAATCGCCTAGCCTATTAATATTATAGATATAAATTTGTCATTCCATTTTTAATAATTAGGAAAAATCAAGACTCAAAGCAATATATATATTCTTGATCTTTGTAAAAGCGGAGTGGATATAGCGATGCCTGTCTGTCTGTCCGTCTGTCAAAATCACGATAACTCCCTTAGTACATCATGTTGCCCATTTTTAGTGAAGCAGTTTCATTGACTTCCTGAGCAGGTTGCCTTTCAAAATCATAAAAATCGATGCAATCGGTACACAATTTTAGTGAGATTTAAAACCGCTAACGAAAAAAAATATAATATTTCTTATTGCTCTTGTTATTTGTTAATTTATATCCTGCGTCACAGCTGTTGATGATGTTGTTTTTATTGTCGTTAGTATGATTTTACTGCACCTGTCAAATCTACTGAGACCGGTATTGAAACAATTCTTTTTAAATGTTATCCCGCAATAAATACAAAACATCTTCAATATCAGAGAAAAACAAGTAGGAAAATTATAGTCGGTCTAGACCGACTATACGATACCTTATACCATGCGTTTAGAAACCCTATCTCTTAGGACCAACTAACTGGATATAGAAAATAAACATAAGCCAAATTTGAGTGGGATTTTTATTAATTTTTTTGGCTGCAGATATGAAAAAGTTCATATCGGATGCTATATCTATATGGGGACTAGGTCCAAAAATGGACCGATCCTGATCATGTTTGGTAAAGTCTCTTGTATTTTGCAAAAATATATACAAACAAAATTTGAGAAGAATCAGTGCAATATTTTTGTTTTTTGATAGATTTAAGCGAAGATCGGGAAGCAGCTCTATATGGGGCCTATGACTAAGAGTTTTCCCATAGGAATCATTTTTAAACTATTCATCAATGGATATAATAAACGCATACAAACCCAATTTGAGTAAGATCTATATGATAATTTGGATCTTATGGCAATTTATTTCGATTTCATAGGGGTCATTTGTATGGGGGCTAGGTTTTAACATGGACCAATTTCACCAATTTTAGCAGCGTTCATCCTATGGCCGATAAAAGCTTAAATACCAATTTTCATCAAAATATAGTCATATTTGCGACCTGCAGTTTGATTACAAGGACGGACGGACGGACGGACATCGTTAAGTCGAATCAGATAGTGATTCTGATTCGATCGGTATAATAAAAGATGGGTCTAGGTCAAATATTTTTGGTAGTTACCAACAGCGGCACAAAGTCATTATACCCAAACCACATATTGGTATAAGGTATAAACACTATTTTGAAAAAAATTAAGTTACGCCATTTTTATATTAGGCCATCGGTATCTATAATATTAATAGGCTAGGCGATTTCTTGTGACTGATGTTTTGTTATCTGAAAGGTATTTCTTTTTACCCGTTTTTCAGATTTGCAGATTTTTTAATTTTTTCCCTTGTTTTGAGTAAATTGCATTTAAAGTTGCTACTAACACATACATAAAATTATACAATGCTATGTGTGTGTTTACTAAATTTGTTAATGTGTTTGTAATAAAAATGAGTTTGTTTTTTGTGTTGATTTGTGAATTGGCTATAATTGATTAGCAACTTTTAGGGTCTTTATTTAATGAAAAAATAAATTTTTCGAGGGCTGGAATCTTCTAGTATATATACATATGCACCACTCAATTATTTAATGGATGACTTGTAAATCCAATTTTATCAACCTATTTTTATTCATTTTTTTTCATTAAGAAATTGGCTTTACACGTGATGTACATTTTCAAAAAAACAAATATTAACCTTATAAAACATAGAAATTATAATAAAATGGATGCAGAAATTTTTTGGATAGCATTTGTAATATATTGAAAATAATCGAACACCCGGTTTGCTTCAACTCAGCATATAAAAATAAATTTTAAATTTTAAGAAATCTTTTTCTTTTTCCTATTCTATTAGTAATATACTAGCAGAGCCCAGCCTTCGAAATTCGAGTGCAAATTCTAGGAAATTTTATATTTTCATTTAATAAAAATTTTATAAGAGCCTTATTTTATTTTGTCAATTCACAATTCAACACTTTTTAAATTATATTCATTAAATTTCGTTATAAATATTTATTGAACATACAGAAAAAATATAAATGTATTTGTTAATGTATAGTTTTAAAGGAGCTTAAAGGAGCTTACATTTAAGGCAATTAATAATTTAAACAGGACTCGGTAGGTGAGTAGGTAGCGTGCTCGCCTATCATGCGGGGGTCGTGGGTTCGATTCCCACCAGAGGCTTTGGTCTGTTGCTGCAAAAAAATAGCCAAATTAGAATCTGCAGACAAGCCACTCGGCTTCGCGGAACTAGGCTTAAAAAAAATATAATCGTTAGTAGCAGCTTTAAATAAGATGGCGGAAATCGGTAAATCCGGTGAACAGCTAAAAGGAAATACCTATCAAATAAGGTATGTTTGGTCAAATTCGGTTAATAACGATAATTTTTATATGGGTCATAAGAAATCGCTTGGCTGTTAATATTATATATAGGATACCCTCTTGAGTCCGCATAGACCGACTTTGAACTCCTACTCATTATACCCTATACCACTATGTGGTTTGGGTAAAATGACTTTGTGCTGCTGTTTGTAACTACCAAAAATATTTGACCTAGGCCCATCTTTTATTATACTGATCGAATCAGAATCACTATCTGATTCGATTTAACGATGTCCGCCGTCCGTCCGTCCGTCTGCGTGTCCATGTAAAGATTTTAATCAAACTGAAGGAGGCAAATATGAACACATTTTGAAGAAATTTGGTATGTAAGCTTCTATCGGCCATAGGATGAACGCTGTTGAAACTCGTGAAATTCGGTCGATGTTCAGACCTAGCCCCCATACAAATGACCCCTATGAAACCGACATGAAGTGCTATAAGATCCAAATAATAATATAGATCTCAGTCAAATTGGGTTTGTATGTGTTTATTATATCCGTTAATCAGTAGTCCAAAAATAGTCCTTATAGGACAATTCTTAGTCATAGGTCCCATATAAGCTGCTTCCCGATTTTCACTAAAATCTATCAAAAAAACAAAAATATTGCACAGAGTTTTCTCTAATTTGGTTTGCTTATATTTTTTCAAAATATAAGTGACTTTACCAAATATGGTCAAGATCGGTCTATTTTCCGAACTAGTTCCCATATAAATATAGCACCCGATATGAACTTTTTCATATTTGCAGCAGAAAAATTAATAACAAAGCCACTCAAATTTGGTTTATGCTTATTTTCTATATCGAATTAGTTGGACCGAAAGATAGGGTCTCTAAACCATGTTATAGGGTAGCATATGGTCGGTCTAGACCGACTATAATTTTCTTACTTGTTTTTATTGTATTAATTGTCTGTGTCTTTTAGTATTAAAAAAAAATTGGTTAATACCTCTACATTTTACGTAAGGCAAAACTGAAGTTGCCACGATTTTTGGTTAGCGATAAAACAGTTTTTCTCTTCGGATTCTTATAGAAGTTAATTTTTGATAAAAAAATTAAAAGTAATTGACTTTAAATTCAAATGGTATTTGAAATGGTATTTGAATTTAAAGGTTACTGTACTATAATGTGTTATGTCCAAATTGACCAGGAATATTTTTTGTATTAAATTTAGATAAAAATTATTAAATACCGAGCTATGGGTTCGTTACCGTTTAGTTACGTCAGGCACGACATAGTTTTTTCTCTAAATGAAACATAAATAATCAGATTTTTACATGTAAGTTTTTTTTATTGATAAATATTTAAAGAAATAAATTAAATTTTTGATGGGTTTGTACACCGAGACCGACTTCGTACTTACGACGGGCAGTGCGGCCATTAGTTTTACATAATTCTTTGGAACATCTTCTTTTTTAAGATTGGCGTCGGAAAATGCTGTTTCTCATTTACATTTTGTCTCTATCGTGATTTTTGGTTTATCGCTCTACATGAAAACATTTACGTATATCTACAAAACGATCTGGACGCATACTACCTATTATAAATCAGATCGTTTCTCAAATTACCGTCAATACACCATATATCTCTAAATGTTGTCCCATCACTATGACTTATAAAATTAAAATAAAACACTCAGATCTTCTTTGGTTATTTGTGGGGTTTTTCTCGAAAATCAAAGCAACATCGTTGAATTTTTATACCCTATACCACTATGTGGTTTGGGTATAATGACTTTGTGGTGCTGTTTGTAACAACCAAAAATATTTGACCTAGACCCATCTTTAATTATACCGATCGAATCAGAATCACTTTCTGAGTTGATTTAACAATGTCCGTCCGTCCGTCCGTCCGTCCGTCCGTCCGTCTGTGTGTCCATGTAAAGCTTGTAATCAAACTGCAGGTCGCAAATATGAATATATTTTGATGAAATTTGGTATATAAGCTTTTATCGGCCATGGGATGAACGCTATTGAAATTGGTGAGAATCGGTCCATGTTCAGACCTAGCCCCCATACAAATTACCCATATGAAATCGACATAAATTGCCATAAGATCCAAATTGTCATATAGATCTTACTCAAATTGGGTTTGTATGCGTTCATTACATCCACTAATGAGTAGTCCAAAAATGATCCCTTTGACCCCATATAGAGCTGCTTCCCGATCTTCACTTAAATCTATTAAAAAACAAAAATATTGCACTGATTATTCTCAAATTTTGTTTGTACATATTTTTGCAAAATACAAGAGACTTTACCAAACATGATCAGGATCGGTCCATTTTTGGACCTAGTCCCTTTATAGATATAGCATCCGATATGAACTTTTTCAAATCTGCAGCCACAAAAATTAATAAAAATCCCACTCAAATTTGGTTTATGCTTATTTTCTATATCGAAGTAGTTGGACCGAAAGATAGGGTCTCTAAACCATGGTATAGGGTATCATATAGTCGGTCTAGACCGACGATAATTTTCTTACTTGTTCAAACTATTCATGTGGCTATAACAGTCGTTCATCATAATTGCCCGAAAGAAAGATTGTAATCGAAACTAAGAAATTTCTCTTTACTCAGGTGAATTGTGTAGTTTTGTTAGCTTGTGATAAAGGGCTTGTGGAATATTGAGGAATTACTGTTTTCAGTGATTTCGAATATGACATTTAGATAATATGCTTCTGTTTTGCAAATCAATCAATTGACAAATTCACATTAGAGCTGTTCAAGACGTCAACGAAAGCTTATCCTATAGCATTTCTGACTTTGGTTGGGTTGTAGTCGGTGTAAGATTTAAAGCACTGACTATTTCTAAGCACGACTTCGTAGCTGGATATAAGTTGGGGGCAACAAACATTATCCGAAATTCCAACCTAAACTACTTCAGCGTGTCCTGCGCTTTAATAACACTATCATAAAGTGGTGGCATGATAGAAACTATTTCCACATCCTCATCATTATCACTATCAAGCTCTTCAATAAAATCCAACTTAGGGCTAAAAATGTATATCCTGATAAAATTTACTCAAAAACAAAAAATCAATGTAGTGTCGGAATATGCCTCTATTATTAGGGACCCTATCTATCAAAATCATGTTGATAGCACTGAATCAGAGCAAAAATAATTCCTACTATTTTGTCTACGCAGTTTAAATTTTAACCCTTTAAATCTTCCATCGTATAACAGCAAACTCATTCTTATTAAGCTGCCAACCTTAAAAAGTCGCAGATCTATGCTAAACGTTTCGCTTCTTTTGAATATAATTAATGGCGATGTTCCTTCTGGTTTCCTGATCAACATTTAACATACCTCAGCGGCCAACACGTTTCTTCTCACCTTTATCTATCCAGTTTTATAGATTAAATTATGCGAACGGTGATCTGCTTAATAAGCTTTATAGATTTATTGATGTTTCTTCATATACAAATGTCATAAAAAGTAATATAATAATTTATCTGAACACATAATTTCAATTAAATTTTTAAATTTTTTCATTCATGTTCGCCTTTTTTTTTAATGTTCTTGTAAATAGTCTGTAAGGATTAATTCCATAGATTAATAAATAAATAAATAAATAAATAAATAAATACTGAATAAAGCAAAGTTGGACAAATTTTATCAAATTTATTTGATAACACATTTGACATGGATACACAGACGTACAGGCGGACAGACAGATGGATGGAAGTACGGTCGGATATCGCTAAATTGACTAAGAAATTTTAAACATTTTTGTTAGTTATAAATATCAGCTCAAACTTTTTAAACCCTGGCCACGTAGTGGCATGGGGTATAACAATTTACAACTTACATGTTGCTTATTAAGTCTACATACATGTAGTTTAAGATAGCAAAATCTTACAACTTTCGTTTTTTGACCTTTAAAGTTGCCTTTGGCACTTTCAAACACAAACCACATTTGACTTACGTTTTTTGTGGTAGTTTTTTCAAAAACATTTTTTTTTCACACTTTTGAATATTCGGCCTACTAATTTGGATTTGAATTTACCACTTTTACTTATAGTCGAATATGCATCATCTTCCGGCCTGGGTAGAGCTGTAAAAGTTTCAGTATTTGATGAAAACACATCATTTTATCAATAAATCTCGCGATAAATCTGAAGACATATAAAAACGTGTCTCCATTTTTTTATTTTACTTTCAAAATGATTTTTTTTTTAACTAACTTTGTCCGATTGTTTGTTTGCGATGGATTTGCTTAAATGCATTTTCACCAACTTCTCGAAAAGTAGAGCTTAAAAACTTTCAGAATTTACGTTTAGTGGATGACTGTACATTATGTATAATTTTTACCGCCAAATAAGTAAACCTAAAAGCGAATTTTTTTAACTGAATTTTCGGCAACTTTCCGACTAGCTAGAGTTCTGAAGTTCATAACATATTCTTAATGTAGGTGACAACACATTATGTGATCAACTTCTAAATTACTTAATTGTTATTTTTCGCGATTTATCTACGGTCAAGTCAATGTGTGCCTTCAAAAAATTTCATGGTTTATATATGTTTTGCTTTTTCTTAGCCAAAGACCCAACTTTTTTAGGTATTATATTATACAACTGGATATAAACAATTAAGGGGCTCATTGTATAAAATGGAAAGTAATGAAGCGATAAAAATTTGTATGAATAATTCAAAACTTGGAATATTTTTCCATGTCAATTTTAAAATTTATGTTCCAAACTAAGTCTATATTTTTGATAGCTAAGACTAGTAACACCACTATTGATACAAATTATTTAACACTTCGCCTATTCCTATTCTAGCAGACGAAATACCGAGTTTGTATTGCGGTATCCAGGCAGTTGGATTGCATAAAATAAGCTAAATATTATAAAATACCAAATAATATGCAATAGAAAAACCACAAAAGCCAAAAAAAAAACCAGCTAAGAAACTCATAAACTACAAAATGGTGTTAAAAAGTTCCGAAAATAACTAACGTTTTCTCCAAGGTGCTTTAAAGAACAAGAAGAAGTAAAAGAAGTTCAAATAAAAATAAAAATTAAACGTGCGTGAAAAAAAGATATTTATGACTCAAGAAACATATTTTTGGCAATTTTTTTTTTTTGTTTGTTTTTGCATGGTGGCATTTATAACTGCCACTAAATTAAAAATTACGAAGAAATAACTAAGAATAAGGTTTATTAACCCTTGTCATTCTTTTGTCTTCTAAGTATTTTTAAGGTGTTTATCTGAGGGTTTGAGTGCGTTTTTTTTTTTTTTTTTTTGATGTTTAAGAGATTATCACACTTTTTATTTGATAGATGAAGGTGGCTAAAGGGTAAGAGAGTATGTGACTAAAGAAGAGATGAGGTTAGGGGGGGGGAATGTGAAAGAGTTTTCGCAAAAGTCTGCAATCTGTCTTTCATAGTTGGTCTGCTAACATCGTAGTCGTCATCATCCAAATGATGCGGAAATTTTTAATAAACAAAAATGTTTATTATTTTTAGCGCAGGCGCTGTTGAAATGCATTCGAAGCTGATTCAGTTATATATTTTTTTTTTCAGAAAAATAGTGACCGGTAACTTTAAATTGCATACTCTACTCATATAATATAAGGAAAATGTTGAATTTCATGTGTGTTGTTTTTTTTAGGTATCTAGAGTTTTGGTTAAACATTCGTTATTGTGTTTGTGTAACATAAAAGTCGCGTGACTTGCTAGTATTGTTATTGTTGTGCTTGTGAAATTTTGCAAAACTTTAGTTTAACGTCATTTGAAAGCGTCATATACAAAAGAAATCTCTTTGAGCAAAAGCTTTTCTAACCAGAGCAGGAATAACATATATGATGGGCCAAATGTACTTTTTTCAGCAACATTTCGTACCTGAGTAATATGAGATTTTCATGCGTATCTATTATTATGAATGTTAAGAAGATATTGGTATTGAGGATAACATGAAAACCTATTGCACATGATCTTTAAATTCCAAGTCATCCTATATTATTGTAAGAATCTTTTAATTAATTTAAGCCAAACAATAATACTCTGTTTCGATAATTAAATTATTAGGTAATGGCAGCATAATATATTTAGCCACAGTCGAAAGCTTTTTTTATATTAGTGAAGTTTAGTTAAAGCCATGCACTTTAAAGAGAGTTGAAAAGAGATGTCAAATGAGAGTTATAGATTTAAATTTATATTATTTAAAATGTTATGAATTTGCATTCAAATGTATGTGTTTTTTATTAAAATGGTGTTTTTTTATTAAAGTTTGTCTTTTGTCTTTAGATAAGTAAAAAAAAATTGTATTGAAAAGAGTTGTTGTTTGTCTAGTTTTTGTTAATTTCTCTTTCTCTATATGGACACTTCGCTCTTCTGCTTAATGTTCTACTCTCAATACCTTATGACTGCATTGTGTGCCCTGAAAATCCAGACCTACATCAATATATTTGAAACGAAAATTATGCCAAGCTGAAAATTGAGCAGAATAGCAGGATTATATACAAAAGCATAACAAAAAAAAAAGAAAAAAACCCGTAAAAGTTCCAGGCGCATCTTTTCGAAATTGTGTCAATTATGAAAAACAAAAACAAGAAAAAAAAGAATACAAATACTAACACATACACATAAATAAACGCACACAAAACGAACTTCAAAATAAAACGCAAAGAAAACTTCAATATTAATTAAAGTTTTTGTTATTTTAATTTTAATAAAACAAAAGAAAAATACAAATTGTAATTTTGTTATTAATTTAAATTCTTTGATTTAAACTAGCTCTTTAGCTTTTACCGTAACTTTGAGAAAAATTTTCAAGTTGCTCAAAATGTTTTGCATTTAACGTCATCATGATTGCATCATAATGTAACCTCAAAATTTGTATACTATAAAAATAGTTAAAACGTCAGAGTACAAAGCTATTAGGAACTCTATAACAACATCATCATTATCATCATTATTTCTGCTAACAACTATGAAAGAAAAAACTAAAACACTAAATTGCTTATAAGGTAAAAAAAAAATCAAAAAAATAAAAAACCAACAAATATCTGTACATGCAGAATATAACAACAACTTAATAACCTTATACTCAAACTCTCTTTGCAAAAACAAACTGAAACAACCGGGTTAAACAATTAGAATATGTACTTTATGTTCCGAATGCAGACATAATAAACTAGAGCTAAATAAAGAAAGAAGAAAAAAACTCATATTCTCTAAAAAATTCTAAAATTGTATATAAAAATATATAAAGTGTTTAATTTTATAATATTTATTATTGTTTTTCCTATTTACCGTATTTATTTTTTTTTATTGCACTAAACAAAGCTTTTTTAAATTCATTTTCTATACATAATTATATACATAAGTAGTAAGTAGGTTTTCTTTTTTGCCTTTTTTTTTTGCATTAATACATATTATACATTTTTATCGTCAGAGTTTACGGTGTGAATGCCTTCTGCAAAGAATGTTGTATTGCGAATCTACAGAAAACACGTTGCACTATTGCCAATTTTTGCAGAATAATTCACACATATATAAATATATGTGTATATATGCATATACATATTCACACACACACTTTGTCAGAATGAAAAATATAATAGTTACCGGAAAAATATATTATGCAAGAGATGATTATGTGTGTGAAAAAAGGAAATAAGTGTTTCAGTTAAACGTGTTTGTGTGTGTGTGCGTGGCTGTGTTATTTTGTGAAAGAGCGAGTTTTACATTGGAGAGTGCTAAAGTCTGAGAGAGTAAAGTGTACAGCACAAATTTTTTTATTAACATTGACAAAGCATATCAATGTTATTACGTTAGAAGTGAAATGATATAGAAATGTTTTCAATTAGAGTAAAGATAATTTTAAAATTTTTAGCAAATATCAAGACAGAGATGTGTCTATATAATTAAGCTTAAGCAACGTTGTGAATAAGGCATGAAAGAGATGTTTGATCGAGTTGAATCTGTTTTTGAGACAATTGCTTAAGAAAATAACAAAATTATTGATACAAAATATATTGAATACAAATTCAGAAACAGAAATGATTCGAAGTATATGATTATTTATTTATTTATTTATTTATTTATTTAGTCTACTAATTTTACATTTAAGAGATTAATATAAAAGTATTATAATAAAGATAATATCTTAGATACATATCTTAATTAAATATTTTAAATAAGTTTAATTTAAAATTATCTTTATTTAAATTAAAATACAATAATGTCGAGAAACTGTTACAAAGTTTTAAGCATCTTGCAATTGGTTAATTTTTCCCATAATTTGTTCGATGCAAATCCTCACAAAACATCCGTTCATGACGCAAAACACTAGGCGGATTATATATATTAACCATATTATATAAATAGTCACATTTAATATCATTTGACAAAATAATAAAAATGAAAGTAATAGAAAGAGCTGATCTACGATCTTTTAAAGATTGCAGACCTAGTAATTTATGTCTACTTTCATATGAAGGTATATCATCAGACCAATTTATTGTTTTAAAAGCATATTTCGTGAAAAGTTTTTGAATTTTTTCAATTCTATTAGAATGAATTTCAATTCAAGTAGCTGTATAAGGGTTCCATATGAGGGAACAAAATTCTAATATACTTCTGACAAATGAAACATATAAAGACTTCAGAGCGAATGGGTCCTTAAAGTCAAACGAGTTCCTTCTAATAAAACCTAACATTGAGAAGGCTAAGTAATATAATCAATGTGTCTACCAAGATGCAATTTAACATCAAAAATAACTCCAAGATCCTTTGCCTCGACAACTCATTTAAGTACAACGTCGCCAATAGTGTAATTGTATACAATTGGATTATGACAGTGTGTAAAAAAATAGTACAACATTTTCCAATATTGAAAACAAGTTTATTTAAAACACATCAATTATCCAGTGCTTTCAAATCATTTTGTATCATAGTTGCATGTGCTAAGTTTGAAACGGAGGTAAAAACTTTCAAGTCATCCGCAAACATTGAAGGTTTACAAAACTTTAGACACTTTGGCAAATCATTAATAAAGAATAAAAATAGTAACGAGCCCAAATGAGTACCTTGTGGAATACCTGAGAACGCATTTATTTCATAACTAGAATATGATGTGCCAATTTTTACCTTAAGCTTTCTATTAATTAAAAAATTTTTAAAAAATAGCAATAATTCACCATTTGAACCATACATTTGAAGTTTAGACAATAAGATTGAATGATTGACACTGTCGAATGCTTTTGAAAAATCAGTGTAAATTATATCTAATTGCATTTTCTTTTCCATAGAAACTACAATCCTTTTAAAAATAAAAGTAAAGTGTAATACTTACCCATTTCATCCACAATAATATACAGAAAACTCCTTATCATTCGTAACGTATTACGAAAGCCTATTATGTGTTATGAAAGGCACGTTATTCTGGTCTTTCATAAGACAACCAATTTAAGGCAGCAAACGAGAAGTGAATAGATGGATTTAACATAAGCTTGATATGAACGCAATTGGTCTCTTATAGATCGTGTGAATTATATTTCAATTAGTGCCTAAGATTTCAGGATAAAAAACTTATTTGGACTAAGTGTTATTTAAAAAAAAAAAAATTCAATATCGGTTTATTCTATTTTAATGCAAATAATCCCTCTCAATCTCAATTTTATATTTTTTTTTTTATACAATTCTATTTCAGCATATTTTCGCAAATTTTTGTAAAGATTTCACATTGTAGTTCATTTTGACATTTTTTGAAGTCATCTAAAATCACACGTATAGAAATCCTTCCTTTACAGACAACGCAAACGTACTAAGACTACTAAGACTTTAATCCGTTCGCCCTCAGATGCTTTTTACATAAACCTAGTGAGAGCCTTTTACATTTTTATACCCTATACCACTATGTGGTTTGGGTATAATGACTTTGTGCTGCTGTTTGTAACAACCAAAAATCTTTGACCTACACCTACATCTTTAATTATACCGATCGAATCAGAATCACTATCTGATTCGATTTAACGATGTCCGTCTGTCCGTCCGTCCGTCCGTCCGTCCGTCCGTCTGTGTGTCCATGTAAAGCTTGTAATCAAACTGCAGGTCGCAAATATGAATATATTTTGATGAAATTTGGTATTCGGCCATGGGATGAACGCTATTGAAATTGTGAGAATCGGTCCATGTTCAGACCTAGCCCCCATACAAATGCCCTTATGAAATCAACATATATTGCCATAAGATCCAAATTATCATACAAATCTTAGTCAAATTGGGTTTGTATGTATATATTACATCCATTAATCAGTAGTCCAAAAATAATCCCTATTGGATAACTCTTAGTCATAGGCCCCATATAGAGCTGCTTCCCGATCTTCACTTAATCTATTAAAAAACAAAAATATTGCACTGATTCTTCTCAAATTTTGTTTGTATATATTTTTGCAAAATAAAAGAGACTTTACCAAACATGCTTAGGATCGGTCCATTTTTGGGCCTAGTTCCCATATAGATATAACATCCGATATGAACTTTTTCATATCTGCAGCCAAAAAAAATTAATAAAAATCCCACTCAAATTTGGTTTATGCTTATTTTTTATATCCAGTTAGTTGGGCCTGAGAGATAGGGTCTCTAAACGCATGGTATAGGGTATCGTATGGTATAGGGTCTAGACCGACTATAATTTTCTTACTTGTTTAATATGATTTTGCAGCTATAATTTTTTCAAATTTTTGAAAATTTTTTATACAAATTGAGATCAATGATAAATAAAAATAGAAAAATACTTTACTAAATTTCTAAATTAAGTCCGACAATGAAACCATAAGCAGGAGTTGTAAATGAACAGAACGCAAAAAAGTTTATTAAGAGACAAAATTTTTTTTGACTTTTTTTTTTGTTGACTTCTTTTTCAAAAATGGCCCTTTTTTGCTCAAAATAAAGCTTAGCTTTTTCCTTTAAGAGCTTTTTGGTTGCATAGTGGGATACAAGTAGGATATCTATCAAAAAAAAAAAAATGTTTTGTAACTCGAGGCAACAGTTTTTCAATTATTAGCATAAGCACTATTTTTATTTTTTTTCCTATTTCTGTCCAAGACGGTATGTAACATACCTAACTAAAATTTTATACCTTCGTTACTTTAATACCTGCAATACGTTAACCTCAGAAAAAAATCACTTTTTTGGATAAAAATGTTGAAAAATTATTTTTTTTATTTATTTGTAATAATAATTTAATTAATATATAATAATAATAACAAAAATAAAAATAATAAATAATTTATTAGATCCATTTGTAACATAACTATTTTTTAAATTAATTTATTTCATCCAGCTTATTTATCACCTTTTTCTCCTTAATATTTCGACCTTTTTAAATTTATTATGTATTTTAGAATTTTTCTAAATGGGCTTTCGAGGTCACTATTTTTAAAAAGTAAATAAAAGATTATTTATATCATTTTCAAACTCTGACGTTTCGCTGGGTATTTTCCAGCATCTTCTGGGATGAATTTTATTTAATAAATATTCTTTTGTCAATTTTCACATTATTTTTTTGTTTTCTAAAAACAAAAAGTTTTACACAATAAACATTTACGGCATAAAACACAATTTAAATTTTTTTATGTTAATATTATAATTGAAGAAATAAATAAAAATGTCACAGTTGTTTTTTCTTTAATATTACATATTACAGTAGTAGACCAAAACTCTTATTTTCTGCTTTTTTGCCAATCTTTTCTTGGCGTTATTAAGTTCAGCTGACTAAACTGACGGAGAAGTAAACTCCTTTGATCGCGAATATATAGAGGAAGTCAAATTTGAATCTTGGATTCAGACTGACAAATGCACATTGAAAACAGCAATTTTAAATGTGAATGATTTTGTGAAAGAAATGTGTACAGGAATGCTAAACTTGAGAACCCATGAGCAATGGTCATTCTTCAAGGATTTGAAGATACATTTGAAGTCTGGTGAATTCCTTATTTCGTATGATTTCGCAGAAATCTATAAATATGTACTTCACAATGCCATACAAGCTTTGTACTTCAATAACGGCCAAGCAACTAGATTAACATTAGTTATTTACTAAATGAAAGATGAAAAAGTGGAACACAAAAGTGCGGCAATACTATCCCATGATTTGAAACATGATATCGTTCTAGATTATGAGTACCAGAAGATAATAGTTACTAAAATATATAAAATCTAAATTTACAGTAGAGAAGGTATACTACGTTTCGGACATAGCTTGTCAACATTTTAAAAACTAAAGCAGCTTCGCAAACCTTATAGCTCATAAAAATCATTTTGAAATGCATTTTTATCCTACTTCTCATGGGAAAGAAGCATGTGATCATGTTGAAGTAAACCTCAAAAGAAATGCAGAAATACCGCTTGGCGATGGAAGACCGAAGTTGTCTGCCTCCACTGCGATTTATTTCCAAATCCAGCAGCGAAATCCGCAGCTGAACCTAGTAACGCCATGAAAAAATTGGCAAATAAGTAGCAAATAAAGGCAATAAATAAGCTGGATGAAAGACTGGGTATTTCAAAATTTACAAAACTTAAATACTTCAAATAAATAAATTAATTTAAAAAAAGTTATGTTATAAATTGTTATAATGTGATTAAGACTAAATTTTTTAAATTATTTATTTTTTTATTATTATTATTACTAGCAGATTCCAGCACTCGAAATTCGAGTGCGAATTCTCGGAAATTTTATTTTTTCATTATATAAAGACCCTAAAGGTATGCTTTACAATTCAACTCATTTTAAATGAAGAAAACACACTCAACACATTAACACAAACACATTAACAAATTTAATAAACACACACACAGCATTGTATAATTTTCTGTATGTGTTAGTAGCAACTTTAAACGATCATAACTCCAAAAAATATTACAGACGATGAAAATCTGTAAATCTGGGTAACAGCTAAAAATAAATACCTTTCAAATGATATATTTTTTGTCAAACTCGGGGTAATACTGTGAAACTCACATCGGTAACAAAAAATCGCCTAGCCTCTTAATATTATAGATTATTATTATTTTTATTATTATTATATATTAATTTATTTATTATTACAAATAAAAAAAAAAAAAAAATTATTTTTCAACGTTTCTATAGAAAAAAGGTGATTTTTTTTCCTGAGGTTAACATATTACGGGTTTTACAGTTTCTCAGTATAGAATAGTGTTCGAACTTGATGAGTCCAAATTCAGTTAGAGAAAATAGCACCGAGGATGGGAAAGCGTTTGGGTATTTAGGGCTATCGAAAGAACCCGTAAAAGGAAAATTTTATTTGGATGTAGTCATTAGGAGGGACACCAAAACTTTAAAGAAATATTAACTAGACGTGGTCTGCCTGACTCCATACTTATAATTGATGGTTGGAGGACGTATCGAGGTATCAATAACGTCAACTTTTATAATTATGAAATGCTAAATCACTCTGTCGTATATGTCAGTGACGATGACAAAAACACAAACACAATTTATGGTACCTGGTCAGGGATTAAAAGGAAAATTCACAATTGGTGTGGATTTCTGACAATAATTCTTTTTGAGTTTGTAAGGCCTCGAATCAATGTAGCTTACTACTAGCGTGCTTTTTGGAAACACTTTCTTAAATTATTTCATTTGTGTGTTGGTTCATTTATAATTTTTAAAATATTTGTAATTTTTTTCACAATATAGATACGTAAATCAATACGTATCTATATTGTGTAATAATAAAAGTCATATTTATTGATCAAAACATTACTTTAAAAGTGGTGGGGGAACATGCTCCATTGAAGTAATCTATATAATAAAATAAGCATAAAATTGGGAGTTTAATATAAAAATATAATTTTTATACCCTATACCAACATGTGGCTTGGGTATAATGACTTTGTGCTGCTGTTTCAAACTACAAAAAATATTTGACCTAGACCCATCTTTTATTATACCGATCGACTCAGAATCACTTTCTGAGTCGATTTAACGATGTCAGTCCGTCCGTCCGTCCGTCCGTCCGTCCGTCCGTCCGTCCGTCCGTCCTTCCTTCTAAGTGTCCATGTAAACTTTGTAATCAAACTACAGGTCGCAAATATGAATATGTTTTCATGGAATTTGGTATATAAGCTTCTATCGGCCATAGGATGAACGGTGTTGAAATTGGTGAAAATCGATCCATGTTCAGACCTAGTCCACATACAAATGACCCCTATGAAATCGACATAAATTGCCATAAGATCCAAACTATAACATAGATCTTAGTCAAATTGGGTTTGTATGTGTTTAATGTATCCATTAATCAGTGGCCCAAAAAAGTCCTTATAGGACAATTCTTAGTCATAAGCCCCATATAGAGCTGCTTCCCGATCTTCACTTAAATCTATCAAAAAACAAAAAAATTGCACAGATTTTTCTCAAATTTGGTTTGTATATATTTTTTCAAAATATAAGTGACTTTACCAAATATGGTCAAGATCGGTCCATTTTTCAACCTCGTTCCCATATAAATATAGCACCCGGTCCATTTTTCGACCTTGTTCCCATATAAATATAGCACCCGATATGAACTTTTTCATATCTGCAGCCAAAAAAATTAATAACAATGGCACTCAAATTTGGTTTATGCTTATTTTCTATATCCAATTACCGAAGAGATAGGGTCTCTAAACCATGGTATAGGGTATCGTATAGTCGCTCTATATCGACTATAATTTGTTACTTTTTTTTTAATAATTCCTAATTTGGCTCAAACACAATAAAGCTTTTAGTTCTTCCTTACATTGCTGGTTAAAAAGTATGGGCCAAGGCTTAGACTATTAGTCTAGGGCGCCACAAATGCTCGGGCCGGCACTGTTCGTTCGTACTCAGAAACTTCTTACATAAAACTGGTAAAAGCATTTAATTTTTTTTATACCCTTTAATATAATGTTTGTAACTTTTTATTATACCAGTCGACTGTTCCTCCATCCGTCTGTGTGCCTTATTAACTTTTTCATCAACTACGAGACTCCGAGTTAAGTCTAGTTAATGACGAAGCTCTGTGTCTGGACAATTTACTACCAACCAAAAATAGATCCTAACACATATTCAGTTTTAATGGTGATCGGTATTGACCATCATCTTTTAATTTATACAGCGACTTCTGTTGACTGTTGTCATTTATACGGTGACCTCGCTTGACTGTTGTCATTTATACAGTGGCTTCTGTTGACTATTCTCATTTATTGAGCGACTTTTGTTAACTGTACTCATTAATACAGCGACTGCTGTTCACTGTTCTCATTAATACAACGACCTCGGTTGACTGTTGTCATTTAATCTTACCTTATTTATACCCTATACCACTATGTGGTTTGGGACTTTGTGCTGCTGTTTGCAACAACCAAAAATATTTGTCCTACACCCATCTTTAATTATACCGATCGAATCAGAATCACTATCTGATTCGATTTAACGATGTCCGTCCGTCCGTCCGTCCGTCCGTCCGTCTGTGTGTCCATGTAAAGCTTGTAATCAAACTGCAGGTCGCAAATATGAATATGTTTTGATGAAATTTGGTATTTGATCTTTTATCGGCCATGGGATGAATGCTATTGAAATTGGTGAGAATCGATCTATGTTCAGACCTAGCCCCCATACAAATGACCCCTATGAAATCAACATATATTGCCATAAGATCCAAGTTATCATACAAATCTTAGTCAAATTGGGTTTGTATGTATATATTATATCCATTAATCAGTAGTCCAGAAATGATCCCTAATGGACAACTCTTAGTCATAAGCCCCATATAGAGCTGTTTCCCGATCTTCACTTAAATCTATCAAAAAACAAAAATATTGCACTGATTCTTCTCAAATTTTGTTTGTATATATTTTTAGAAAATACAAGAGACTTTACCAAACATGGTCAGGATCGGTCCATTTTTGGGCCTAGTCCCCATATAGATATAGCATCCGATATGAACTTTTTCATATCTGCAGCCAAAAAAATTAATAAAAATCTCACTCAAATTTGGTTTATGCTTATTTTCTATATCCAGTTAGTTGGGTCTGAGAGATAGGGTATATATAAACGCATGGTATAGGGTATCGTATAGTCGGTCTAGACCGACTATAATTTTCTTACTTGTTTTGATATCGATATTTGCGAACGGCGCTGCCGACCAGCCCCGCCAAGATCTCAACGCTACCGATCAGCACCACCGAGTTTGCCAACACAGTCGACAACTGTTGAGCAGCGAACTCAGTCAAGCGAAGCAGCCGTAAACCGATAACCCGACTGATACCCATACAAGTAGCCGAACCCAGATAAAACCGACTGCTGTCAATACAAGGAGTCGAAGCCCAATATAACCGACTGCTACCGATATAAGCATCTGAGCGCCGATACAACCAACTGCCACCGATACAAGTAGCCGAAGCCAGATAAAACCGACTACTACCGATAAGCAGCCGAATCAGCGATATATCCGACGGTTACCGATACAAGCAGCTGAATACCGATACAACCGACTGCCATCGATATTAGTATCCGAATCCTCATTACGCCGATATTGCCACTAATACTAGCTTAGGAGATCCGAGTAAGATGAAGAACCATTTGCCGATTGTGTTACTATAGAAATATATTTAAATTTATAAAATTTACTAATAAAATCAGTTCTGCAAGCCACCCCGAAAAAGGGTAAAATAAGTGTGTTATCATTGATTAAGGTTTTAAGGGTCCTTGGGTAGACCCTGGCAACGACTGGTTACCCGGGCCTACGACAAAACTCCGTTACAATATTTAATTCAATTTATTTTTTTTTATTTCTTGATTTCTTACATAATTAAAGATCTTTTACAAATTTGATCGTTCAAGTTTTAATGGATTAAAAAAGTTACAGGGAAAGTCACCTACTAGTAGGTGACAAATTTTTTCATAACAATGTTAATTAATAACATTATGCTGTAGCTCATATTTTGTATGCAATAACGTTTCTCCATATAAAAAATAGTTTGTTGTTTCATTTTCCATTTCGTACCTTCATAGAGCTTAACGGAAAAAGCTCTTTTATTTTCCTACATTAACATGAACACTGCAAATTTGTAGCACGTTTTTGCATTTCTCATAAACACATACACACACAAGCAAATAGACTAAAATTCTCAAAATTTTTACTCTCCTAATGTTCTAAATACACACGCGTTTGCATGGTGAGAACATAAAGGTTGTTGTTATTTTTCTTTTGCTATGTTCGTGGCTTGGTATGTGTGCTGTGATTCCGGTAGTATAGAAAAGCCAACAGCCAAGCACTTGGTATCAGCATTGTCGGTATATCGTACAGCATTCGTGTGCGGCGTTTCACTGCTACTTGTCGTCGTATGGAATATAGCTCCGTGGTAATAATTTTTAGAAAAAGCATGAAAAATACATGTTGTTTTTTTGGTATGTTAGTTTAATGTGAAAAGAAAGCCAAAGAAAAAAAAAGAAGCACTCACTGCACATAAAAATGAAATAGTGCTTGTTAGTGTGCGGCATGTTAAAAGTGTCAGTGTATATGTGTAACAGTCAGTGGATGGATTTGTGTGTATAAGTTTGTGATAATGATAAGTTTGTGTGATGGCATTTGAACTGGGAAAAAAAAACTTAGGCTAGAAATGTTAAAACAAACGCACACATAGAAAGAAAATGACTACGACGATGGCAGTGATGATTGAGATAATGATGAAGAATAATATAATGATGATGACGAAGACAACGATAGCGACAGCGAACAGGAAGAGTGAGGCATAGAGTTCGATGTGCAGTAGTGGAACAGTTTACTTTTGTTTTTCCGCGTGCTCGCACACGCGTTTATAATACGGAATACACGGATATTCAAAAAAGGCAATATTTTTGTTTTTAAAATATTAACCAAAAGTAAAAAAAAAATAAAATATTATAAATTCAATATGTGAAAGTTTATGCCAAATAATAGTATTTAACGCAAATATCAAACGAAATTAATAAAAGAAAACTCGATACTTTAAAAAAATAAGAAATTATACAACACTTTGGACTCCTTATTGCAAAATATAAGCTGGAAAACAATATAAGAGTAATAGCAATAATAACATCAGCAACAACAACATAATTCAAAAAACCGACCGAACGACCTCTTTATTAAACAGGCAATTTTTTTTTATCGTTGTGTGTCGCTCGCTCAATACGTTCTACATTTTTCAGTTTTTAGCGTTGTTGTATGCTTTTATGCAATGCCAAATGCAATCCTGCTACAACATCAACTAGCCTGTGCTGCATACAACAGTTTAATGCTATTTAAAGTTGGTTGCTTTGCGCGATGGTCTTGCTGTTGTTGTATAGTGCCAATGAATTGAGTTTAAGCAAAGTCAGTGTATGTTGCCAATATATCAGTGTATGTGTCAGTATATGCCACAGAAATAAATTTTATCAAAAAAAAGAGAAAAACCCAACAACAACATAAACTATAAAAAATATATACCAGCAATGCAAAAAAAAATATGGTAAAAATAATGTATAATTGTGGTGATGTTGTTGTTTCACCAGAAAGAAAGTTTAATTATGTTTAAAACGGAAGTTTAGTGCTGCATACATTGAAACGGATGTAAAAAACCATAATTCATGCCATAAAAAAACGATCATAGCAAAAAATTGAAAAAAAAGAAAGAAAATATTATGGCCTAAAAATTGAAAGAAAATATTACAATATTCAAAAATTATTCAAAAAGAAAAATAATTCACATTATCTTTATCAAAAGAAAAAAGTTTATGTCTGTGACCAAGCAAAATGTTTCAAAAATCTCAAAGAGTTCATATGAAATACAAAATCAAATTTATTGAAAATTTAAGAAAACATCATCATAAAATTGAGAGCAGCAGCCGAAATATTCAAAAATATTCAATGGTGTGTACAAATGTTAATATTAAAAATTTTTTAAGCTATTTTAAGTTAACTAGGAAAAAGTTGAGAAAAATTAAAGATTTCATTAAATTTTCAGCCACAAAGTCTGCGGCAACAGTTTCAGAATTTTTAGTCCCGAAAAAATACTTTAGTATTGCTACTAAATAAAATAACCTAGCAGAGCCCAGCACTCCAAATTCGAGTGCTAATTCTATGAAATTTAATTTTTTCATAAAATTTTTTTCTTTCAATGTTTTTTTTTATCTATATATCGAGGGCTTATATACAAAAAGTGCTATCTGGAATTATAATATAATTTATGTTTGGTTTTAAGCTATTATTCAAGATAACCGTTATCTATAATAATGATTTTAAGTTTCACCACCAAGAGTAGAATTAATTCTTAATAGATATTGTGTTCAATGACTACTGTTAGATCTAGTGAATAAAATGGTGTTCCTCGCTCTCGTAAAAAATATTGTTAAAGCAGATAGCATTTTTTGAATATGTTACCTCGATATATATAAACTTTATGAATGATTAAATAAAATTCATTAAATTGTGAATTTTTAAATAAAATTCATTACATTCGTTATAAATATAAGAGCCTAAATATGTGCTAACCAACTTTAGGCAATTCACAATTCAACACAGGGCTTTTGATATACAATTTTTAAAACACATAAACAAATTTAATAAACGCACAAACAGTATGTGTGTCAGTAGCAAGTTTAAATGATTATAACTAAAAAAAATTGCAAGATGGTGCATATTTGCAAACAAATACCTTCCGAATTGTATATTTTTTTTATCAAAACCGGTTGATAACTAAAAACGTAGCAGAAGTCACAAGAAATCGCCTTGCCTATTAATATTATAAGATGTATTCAACCTTTTAAGCCTGAAAATATGCTTTACAATGATATTACCCATTCTTATTAAATCATACTATAATGCATTGGATAGAAATGAAATAACTAATTGAATTTCATTGAAATTAAATTGATATTAATGTTATTTATTTTATATAACTCAATTTCAACACAGTTTCTTTGTAGGCATTTTTAAATTTTCCTACAATTATTTTAAGAAAATCTAATTCAAATAAATTCGTTGACACTAAATAGTAGTAAAACTTTTCAGCATTTGCATTAGTTACGTGCAGTGCCAATGAATAGCCCACAAGTGAGTGAGAAATATACGAAAATATTTCTGTGGTCACAAGCATTAACCGCCTAAGTCGAAAATCATGATTTCGATAAAAATAACTTTTTATATAAATGTAATGTGGGTTCATGACGACTTAGGTCAGTATATTTTCGTCAATAATAAAAGAACAATGTCAGAGAAATGGGGATTTCAGGTAAATATAAAGCGTTGTTAGTAGAATTTTATAGCCTACATAACTCAAATCGTTCTTAAGTCGACTTAGGCAGTTATCATCAGCTAGTACAGAACTGATTCCAAAACAGTACTAAAATGATAGGTTTAGGTTTGGTTAGGATATGTTGGGAAGAGGAGCTATGTATACACATAGCTTATATCCGCTGTACGCTGATATGCACTTAAACCAGAAAGTCAGTTTAATTGAACCCGTTTCCAGGGAAATCAGTTCTGTTCCTTTTTTCCAATAACCGGTTACCTATGTTGAAAGTGACTCTTAGAAGCGAACAAAAACTCAAAGAAAAAATATACTTGTATCAAACTTTACTAAGAATTAGCAATAAATGAAGGTAAAAAAATAAGTATCTAATTTAGTTATGATTTTAAAGCACGTAGTTTTTGTTTTTCATTTTTAACAAAAATGTTGAAGTTAAAAGCGCTAAAACCTCAACAATCCTAAATCTTATATTAATATAAAAAACATATATATTAATATAATAATTTTAGATCTCCTAACCCTTGATAAAATTCTGTCCATGACAGTTTCAAAATTTGGAACCAAAAAGAGTGATATAATCATAAAAAATTCTCTACAATAACTCAGTGGTTTTCTGGAATAACCGCGTATGTACATTTTTGTCAGTTTTGAGCTAACGATGCCAAATATAATAATTTTAACGCTCTTCACATGTGTTAAATTTAAAAGAAAAAAATATTGACCATTTCTGAGTTTTTTCTTTAAATAACGACGTAACTTAATTGTTTATAAAATTAATTTGCAGCACTAACGACGTATGCCAACCTACGTTTGATCGCTGACAAATTATTTTCTCAGAAAATGACACATAGCGACATACGTTATTATTAACGAAAAAAAAATTGCAAAATAATTTTGAATTAGTTTTCAGTTTATAACCACTTGTAAAAACTTTTGTGTTTATTTCTGTTATTTTTTGTCACTATTAACTTGATACGTTGTTATATTCTCATCCTAGGTCCCGTTAACTTTTTGTTGACGAACAAAAAAAATACATTTTTCAACCAACAACAACTTATGTCTACATGGGTGTACACTTTGAGTGTAATTTACATATTGTTTTTTCGTCCTTATCCAGCATCTATTCATCTGAAAATTTTTGACTCAATATTTTATATAAAGTATTTATTGCCCATATCTACAGGACTGTTAAATAAAAGGCTCTAAAAACTTTATATCGAGCCCATAATTTGAAATATAAAGTTTGTTGGCTGCCCCGAATATTTTGATTTTATGACATACGCGGTTATTCTAGAAAACCACAGATCTATGCATATTCTGAAATATCAGTCAGTTGTTATTCTTTATTAAAAGATAGTACGACGTTAATCTATACATACTAACAGATTCCAACGCTCGAAACTCGAGTGCATTTTCTAGGCAGCTTCATTTTTCAACTTAGCCAATTCACAAACCAACACTTTTATGATTTATTATTATTGTGAATGAAGATAACAAACTCATTTACAAACTTATTAACATATTTAATAAACACACACATAGCAAATGTGTAATTTTGTGTATGTGTTTTAATAGCAACTTTAAATACAATTTACTCAAATTAAAGGAAAAAATTTAAATATCTATAAATCTGCAAAACCGCTAAAAACCTTTCAAATAATATACGTTTGGGTAAAATCGGGATAAAACGGTAGATCTAAACATCGGTAACAAGAAATCGCCTAGCCTATTAATATTATAGGTCATTATCACATGATAAATTTATTTTTATTTTTTTTTTGTTGTATCGAAAATAATGTTTTTTTTTTAAATTACAATGGATGATATTGCTAGTTTTTTCCACATTCGGCTTAATGAAATGTGTGAGTTTTTTTTTTTTTTTTTTGTTTTTTGCTCTTGAGTAACAAATGAAAGAGTGACAATAGAAGAATCTTTTTCATTTCATTTTCATTATTGGATTTGTTTCCCTTTTCGTTTTGTAACTTAATGAAAAAATAAAAATAAAATAAATAATGAATAATTAAGTTCAAATATAATTGTTTACCCTACACCACTCTGTGTTTAGGGCATGAAATCTTTGTGCTGATGTTTGTATATACCAAAAGTTTTAGAGCTGGACCCACCTAATTATATCGATCGACTCATGTTCACTTCCTGAGTCGATTTAGCGATATCCGTCTATTCATCTGTCTGTATGTCGGTGTGCCACATAAACCTTCTTTTCCTAATGATTTAGCATAACTAAATTTTGTTATTTTAAAATATATTTAATAGCATTTGCAAATTCTAATTTTTGTGTAAAATTTTATATCTGAATGCGAACTTTTATGTGTAACCGAATTTATTGCCCACCGAATTGCGATTATATTCATAATGAATTTTCGAGATAGTTCCAATAACAGTTCTGCAATTAAATATTTTATCGTTATAAAAAATTTTTTAAATGTTATTGTATTTCTGTTGATGCAATAGAAAATAAAGTCGTTAAATTTGAGACTAATTCGGTTAGAAATTTTTTTCTGTGTTTTATTTTTTCATATCAATTTTTGATATGTGATATATAATCACAAAATACACTTTATTATTTTTTCGTCCATACAAAATGATCGGAAATTTTCGTAAAATAATAAACCTTATTAAAATAATTAAAAATATTTCTCTAAGTGGCATCTAGGTTAAGGCAACAAAATTTTTAGAACTTATAACTATTTGGATTTTTAAAAACATTGCTGGTTCTTAAAAACATAATCCTAAAAAGTAGCGACTGCTGGAGCAAAGTGACATCTTCTCCGTTTCACTCATATTTTCATAGATTTAGGGATAAGCAATAAAATTAATCATGGCCAACTGAACCATATACACACTCTAAAGCATAGATCTATTGATTTATAATTTATTATTATTTTAACCCTTTCACGACCGAACCTAAACTGCTGGAAAACTGTTATTTTTTTTTGTAGATTCATACTTAACGACCCAACATTTCTAAACAAAATTGTAGTCAAAAATATTTTTTTCCAATTCCTTCAAGGAAAAAATCCATGGGACATATATATCCCATTGGTCATCAACGGGATAATTGAGCTACTAATTTACTCCGCTTAAAGGAAGTCAGTGAGTTTTGTTTTGTTGTTGTTGTTTGGCCAAGTCTATGATAATTTTAAAAGATTTTAATTTTTAGCTAATAAGGCCCAAATTTTAATAATGTAATTAAAAATGCATCAGTTACAGTTTGGGCCCGACGGTTCGTCGATTTTATGTCGACTTCCTCTGGGGATTTTTCTCTATTTAATTATTGTTTTTAATTTTTTTTACATAAATAACTATAGTTTTGGTTTCGTATTTGTTGTAAATTTTTAAATATAGATCACAGAGAATCGATTGCTACTTTTTTAGTTTAGTTGATTTTGTATTTTTGACATATTTAGAATTGACCTTTTTCTAAGTCTTTTTATTTATAGTTTAATCAATTGTTAATTTATAAAAATATTAAATTATAAAACATCTTTTTTACCGCTGATAACCAACTGGATATACATATCCCGTTCTGAATTTTTATGAATAATAAACCGATTCCAAATACTTTAGTGTTTCTGAAAACCATAAATACTGGTCCATGTTGGTATCAAAATTTTAATGTTTTTGGTTCAATAACGTCCGAATTACTGACAAACAAATGTGATTTAAGAAAAAAAAATACAATTTTCAGACTTTGGGGTCACCAGCTTAGGTCCTGAGAATGCATGTGCCAACTTTTTGGTATGGTCCGAAAGTTAAGACGACAGATTCGTCTCAAGAAAATTTAAAAAAATCGGTTGGAAATTGTGGAATATATAAGAAAAAATAAAAAGAGGACCATTGGTAGTCCCATTGGTAGTGAAATCATTTAATATTAAACAATCAAATTTGGTTTAATTTATTATTTAAAAATATTGTCCATTTATTGTTTTTATGTCTTTCGAATTCCGTTCAATTAGGTATGTTTCTGTCAGCAATATTTCAATGTTTTTTAATGAAAACTCGTAATTTTTATTTAATTTTTTTACTTGAAAGCATTTCAAATAAAATGAATGACACCTGCAAAAAGCTTATTATACTAAATTAAATAGAGAATTAAACGATTTTGTACTTCTTTCATTCTAAGAAGTTGTTAAATTACTGCTTCATTGATAGCATTTGCTTGCAGTATGTCCAACAGTTAAATTTTTTGGGATTCTAATTACCACAGGGTATATAACTCACCCAATAAGGACTACTTTAATGCAATCTAGGCAATCATACATGAGTAATATGGTTTAGACATGTTTTCAGTATGCTGCGCCGCGAGCAGTAAAATGTCAAATAAAGATGGATTGTGGTTCGACAATCATTTATGAAATCACGACAACTTACTCATCTGCATTATGCTGTTAATCGATTTTATCATCACGATTGCAATTTTGGCAATTGTTTATCCTTCCTTTGTTTTGGTGATGATTTTCTTTCAACAATTTTAAAAACTCTTTGCAAATTTATGTTTATCCAAAACATTGCATTTCAATGTCAAATATTTACAATAAATATTTAAAAAATTAATTAAATGATGAAAATCTATTTACTAATTTATTTATATTTTATTTAACATTTACAAAAGTGACAAAAAAAAAACAAGTATATACGACTATACGATACCCTATACCATGCGTTTAGATACCCTATCTCTTAGGCCCAACTAACTGGACATTGAAAATAAGCAAAAACCAAATTTGAGTGGGATTTTTATTAATTTTTTTGGCTGCAGATATGAAAAAGTTCATATCGAATGCTATATCTATAAAGGGACTAGGTCCAAAAATGGACCGATCCTGATCATGTTTGGTAAAGTCTCTTGGATTTTGCAGATATATATACAAACAAAATTTGAGAGGAATCAGTGCAATATTTTTGTTTTTTAATAGATTTAAGTGAAGATCGGGAAGCAGCTCCATATGGGGTCAAAGGGATCATTTTTGAACTACTCATTAGTGGATGTAATGAATGCATACAAACCCAATTTGAGTAAGATATATATGACAATTTGGATCTTATGGCAATTTATGTCGATTTCATATGGGTAATTTGTATGGGGGCTAGGTCTGAACATGGACCGATTCTCTCCAATTTCAACAGCGTTCATCCCATGGCCGATGAAAGCT
Organism: Cordilura impudica; assembly: GCA_963682025.1. Lineage (NCBI taxonomy): Eukaryota > Metazoa > Arthropoda > Insecta > Diptera > Scathophagidae > Cordilura > Cordilura impudica. The sequence continues at coordinate 60,289,072 of OY821520.1, read as the reverse complement.
TATATACAAAATTTCATCAATATATATTCATATTTCCGACGTGCAGTTTGATTAAAAGCTTTACATGGACACACAGACGGACGGACGGACGGACGGACATTGTTAAATCAACTCAGAAAGTGATTCTGATTCGATGGGTATAATTAAAGATGGGTCTAGGTCAAATATTTTTGGTTGTTACAAACAGCAGCACAAAGTCATTATACCCAAACCACATAGTGGTATAGGGTATAATTATACGAACTCGTAATTGAGAAGTAAAGTTTTAACTATGCTATGTGTTATTGAATCGGACTGAGCTAAATCAAATTCTCAAATAAAGCAATTTCATTAGAACACAACTATCAAAAAAAAAAAAAAATAAAAAATAAAAAAATAAATTATTTTATTTAACAACTATAAATTTATTTATTGATATTCACCTTTTTTCATTAATTAAAAATAAAACAATTCAAGGCTTTCCGAATATGAGAAAATATTATGAATATTAATTTTTTATTTGTTAACTAATATCAATTACCCCTATGCAAATATTTAATTTGCGTTTGTTTATATAAAATTTTTATTTAAATTTATTTCAATTTATAATTTTAAAAATTGACAAATGTATTTGGATTATGATAAATTGAAGACCTAAAATGGCAACTTTATGTTGATATCTTTGAAAGTTGTTTAAAACCATAAATGTGTTGATGCTTTTAGAAAGACTTCTTTATATAATTAGTACAGACGTGAGTTTATATATAAAGGCTGTATGTGAATATCAAAATATATATATTTTTTTGTAATTCGCAAAATATTATTTAGTTATACTCTTTTTAAAAAATTTTTTAATTTTGAAGATATATGTCGGTGTAAAACATACATATAAACTCCCCACAATTATAAATATAGGCTTTATTATTTTGATTTTTTAATTCAAAATATCTATCAAAGTCATTTATTTTAGTTCAACTAAATTTACATGTTTAGGTTTTAAATAATTGTTAAATTAAATATAAAAATATAAATTTTTAAACAAGAAATATATCTAACTCAGACGAAATTCTTTTTTTAATTATCTAAAAATTTAATAGATGTTCAATGAGAACATTTATATCCTGTTTCCATAACTCAAATCGTCACAAACGACCGACATTTTATATGTATTTTGGTTTTGTTCTTCATACACATTTTAGTTCGTCTGTGACGAATTGCGCTTGGAAACAGGGTATTAGTAATGCAATATATTAGGTTGACAAAATCAGACATTTTTTAGTTGTTGTTTGTAGACCAATTCAATAATTTTTTAGCTTCTTTTGATATAAGCTGCTTGGTCGTAGTTTATTAAAACACAGTTTTATATTTTCGCCAACGTTTCGTCGAACAGTTTTTGACATCATCAGGGCAAATTTTTTGTATTATAATACAAATATATAATAACTAGATGTAACCCGGTGTGCTTCGCTACACCCTCTCCCTTCCCCCTCACGAATCGTTTTGAGGGCTCAAGCAAAGTCCCAAGGCTCTCACTAATACAGTATCTCAGATATGTCACATTTAATATTAAGTTTGTGTAGGGGTGCCACGCGCATTTGTCCAATCCCGCCCATTTTTTTGTCTTACTGCTCAAGTTAATAATAGATGACCTGAGACAAATTTGCAAACCTTTCTCTATCATATTAATATACATGATATGTTAAATTTACTATGTGTGGGAGGTGCCACGCCCGCTAAAAATTACAGCCAGTAAGAACCTGTGAAAATCTCAGGAAGGTCAGATGCGTAGTTACGGAGATTACTTCCTACAAACAAACAAACAAACACATATTACATTTTTATTATGTTAGTATAGATTATTAGCATAAATTTTTTTATTTGAATATTTGCTGATATACTCGTACAATGTTTTTTGGTTTTTTCATTCGCTACAACAATTATCAGATTTTTCGGCATTCCTACCCTGGTGCAAGGTAAACGTAGCTGCCCAAGAGATTATCAAAATTAGATCTGTCAACACTTAGCTATTGGCCTTGAGCTTATAATATCATTTGGCAATTTTTTTTAGCGATTTTTGATTTTGCCCATTTTTGATTTTGAAGATTTTTTGGGCTATTTTTATTTTTCACAATTTTCGGTTTTGGCGAATTTTTCATTTTGGCGATATATTTTCTACGACAAATCACATTGAAAACTAATGTACTTGTCAAAAGACTGTCGCTTTCGTAGTACTTCATATTTTTTTTATAGGAGGTGCCACGACCACTAATCCAATCCCGCCCAATTTTTATTGGACTACTCACATTAATATCTGATGGACTTGTACACAATATCAAGTCCTTCCCTTTTATAGTACACCAGTTATATGATATTAGATATCTACTTTGCATGGGCGGTGCTACGCCCACTGCTACGATCGCGCCCATTTTTTTGTTCGACTAATCATACAAAGAACCAATGGGCTCATGCAAAGCCACAAAGCCCTCTCTTTTACAGTACTCCAGATATATGACATTAAATAGTTACTTTGCATGGGGAGTGCCACGCCTATTGGTGTGAACCCGACAATTTTTTGTCCGACTACTCATACTAAGATCTGGTAATGTCGTGCAAAGTGTCAAAGCTTCCCTTTTTTAGTACACCAGTCATATGATATCACATATTTACTTTGTACGTGCTGTGCCACGCCCACTGCTCCGATCACGCCCATTTTTTGTTTTATTAATCACATGAATAACTTATGAGCTCACACAAAGTCCCAAGACTCTCACCATTACAGTACTCCAGATATATGGAATTTTATATTTAATTTGTATGGCAGGTGCCACGCCTATTGGTCCGATCGTGCCCATTTTTTGTCCGACAACACACATTAATAATAGGTGACATCAGACAAATTTGAAAAGCTCTCTCTATCACAGTACTCGAGATATATTATATTGAATAATTATTTGTATGGGAAGCCACGTTCACTTATCCGATCGCGCCCATTTCCGGCGTAGCTACTAATATTGATAATAGGTGACCTTACACAAATTTGCAAAGCCCTCCCTATCATAGTACTCAAGATATGTATATGATATTAAAAATTTACTTTGTGTGGGAGGTGCCACGCCCACTAAAAATATTTAAAAAAAATTATACCCTATAGCACTTCCCATATCCGCAGTAAGACTATGTGAAAATTTCAGGAAGATCAGATGAGTAGTTACGGAGATTACCTCCTACAAACAAACAAACAAACAAACAAACACACATTACCTCTTTATAATATTAGTATAGATTAAAACAATAGAAATTAACACACTTAAAGATATTTTACCTTAAACTATTTTTCTACGCCAATTCTAAGGTTCTAATAAGGCGTTGCTATAAACCGCTATTTTAAAAACGAAAGAGTTTCACGACATATTTTACAATAATCCAAGAATAACTAATCCGATTAAGATAAATAAAATTCCAATAATCCGCAGCAAAATTTTTTCCAAGTCAGGAGGCTAATCACCGCAGTTGATATTGATTAAAATCAACCGAAATTCTATATTTGGGTTTATTATTTAAAGAAGATGGGCAAAATTTAGACCACGTGACAGATTAAAATTATTTCTATACACACAGAAAAAATATTTGCCAACCGAATTGGTTTTAATTGTAACAACTGTATTTTCGATTGTATCAACAGAAATTTCATATCATCTGCAAATCTTCTATCATAATAAAATATTTTGCTGTTAAGGCAATAGAATTGAAATCATCGTGAACCCGAAAATCGGTTATTAGCATTATCGCAATTCGGTTGGTAATAAATTCGGTAACCACAATGAATCTATTTTCTGTGTGTAGTATTTTATTTTGGATAATCAAAAAATAATTTCGATCGAAGAATTTCGATAACGATTGCGACGCGATTAGGCCCCAACTTTACCCTGTTTTTAATTACCTCAATAGTTTCAAAAGTATTCAGAACGTTTTTGCGAAAAAAAAAACATTTTTTTATGCAAAATTTAATATTTTTATATGTTGAAATTCATGAAAAATTACAATCGTAAAAATTGCTCCTTTCGTCTTGAGTTATAAATATAGATATTTAGCAAATAGAAATAGCCATATTTATTAAATTACATTGAAAACTTTTAGTTTAATTTATGCTAAGATTACGGATTTGTGGCCCCTAAAAACCTTCTACTTATTACATTTCTGTCCTAAGTCTAGGAAATAATTGGCAAATATATTTAAAGCCATCGCCGTTCTTAGCTAAAGCCTCTACAAAATATTTGATAGTTTAATGTGTTGTGGTGGAAGGTTGATTTCGTTTCGACTTATTAAAGGCGTATGAAGGATGTTAACCTTCACGATGGACAGTCTTTCCTGATCCAGTTTTCATTTTCTGTACAACAGTCCCACAGACAGAGACAACAGAGATATCTATGTATCATATTTGTTGATCTAATAAAACATTTTCAATATTTATGTCTACAATTATGGACCACTGATGTTGATCATTTGAAATTTTTTCGAATTTTATACTCTACACCACTACGTGCTTCGGGTATAATGAGTTCGTGCTGATGTTTGTAACCACCAAAATATTTGACCTGGACCCATTTGTTATTATATCGGTTGACCTCCGTCCGTCTGTCCGTGTCCATATAAACCCAGTAATCAAACTGCAAATATGAATATATTTTGATTAAATTTGGTACCTGTCGGCCGTATGACGAACGTAATTGAATTTGGTGAAATTTGATACATTTTCAGACCTAGTCCCCATATAAAAGACCTTATGAGATTGACTTGAATTGCCATAAGATCCATATTATCGTACAGTTATTGGTCATATGGGGTCTATATGTGTTTCTTACATCCATTAATCAGTAGTTAAAAAATAAACCCTATAGAACAATTCTTTGTCATATCCCCCGTATGAAGCTGCTTCCCGATCTTCACTTAAACTAATAAAAAGCAAAAATATTGCACAGATTTTTCTCAGTTTTGGATTGTATATGCTTTTAAAAGTGAAAAGTGATTTTATCAAATACAGTCAGGATCGGTCCATTTTTCGATCTAGTCTCCATATAAATATAACATCCGACATGAACTTGTTCAGATCTGCAGGCCAACAAATTAATAAAAATTTCACTCAAATGTGATAAATGCTTATTGGGAACAATTCTTAAAAGGCTTGGTATTGGGTATCGCATAGCAGGCCTAGACCGTCTTTAATTTTATTACTTGTTTATTTAACTAAATCGGAAAACTTGATATTGGGTTATTCTAAAATATATCGTGAAACTGCTTTCGTTTTTAACATAGCCGTTTATCGCGAGAACCGAAGTCAATTCAAATAATGTAAATTATAGGAATAGATCTTCGTCAAAATATCAATAATCCTTATTTATAATTTAGTTAATACCACTTACCATTATTTCTATATATATTTTAAAAATACAGAACAAAATACTAAACTTTTTCTTTTCTCATGAATTTTTGTGATCAAGTCGATTCAATATTAAGTGAGTTACTCTTACTACCAAACCAGATTAATATGGTAATTTTCTCTTTTTTTCATTCAAAATGCATTTAGTTTTATTCCGCAAAAGATTAAAGTAAGAAGAAAACGAGTTCATTTTTTAAAAATTGAATTAGAAAAATATACATAAAAAACAGTAGAAAAACAGACATATCAAGAGGAAGCATAGTTGTGAAATTTTCCAACAACTCCTCAAATTTTCAATATCAAAATTAAAATTTCAATTCAATTCCTTATCTTTTAAATTAATAAAATTTCAAACCCAATAAGATAAGTGTTTATAATTAAAGATTTAAGACAATTTTGACATTTTAAATAAAATATTTAATTAAAAAATGTACTAAATAATTAGGAAAAAATGTTACAAATATATTTTGTAATAAGAATAGGCACCAAATAAATATATACAAATATATAAAAATTTTAATTGCAAAAAAAATTTAAAATAAATATAAAATGCTTAGAAAAACATTTAAGTCTATAAACACATAAAATAATTGCTATACAATTGCGTGTAAATTTAACCAGTCTACATCGGATTGCTAAATAATCAATAAATAAACAAGCTGTAAAACAACATTTGCTTTCAAATTAACACATTATTGACATATTTGATTGAGGGCAATTGGAAGTCGTACAAGTATAAGAACTTGACCAACAATAAGGCCACTGAATGAAGTTGAAAATTATAAACAAAATTCAATAATATAAAAAAAATTTAAAAAAAAATTTATTTTGCTGCAATAAAATTATCAAATTTTTACCGGTTTTTTTATTTTAACATAAATGATTTGATATGAAAGCCGAATGAATCTGTACAAACAAAATGAAAAAAATAAAACATGTGCTCAAGAACTACAGCCAGTTTTTTAGAAAATTAAAAAAAAAAAAAAATAAAAAAAATGTTTGCTCTTTTTCTTTAAATAAATACAGTTATTACCGTTTTTCGTTTTCTATATAAAATCCTTGAAGCACACTGATAATACATTTTCCAAAAAAGACGATAGCCTTTATTATGTTTTTAAAGTGATATTATAAAAGACTTATTTAAAAACATTAAAAAATCGGGTGGAAATTTATAAAAAAATTTTGGTAAACATCTTTAATCCTAAATGCAGTATTAATTATTTTCAAATTATTTTTTTGTGTTCATATGTGATTTTTTATATTTTTTAATTTTTATATATAAAAAAGTTTTTTTTTTTAATTTCTGGTTTAATACCTAAGTGAATAAAATAAATACACAAACTAAAAAATTTATTATTTGTAAAAAGGCTAATAAGCAAAAAAAACACGTAAGAAAATTATAGTCGGTCTAGACTGACTATACGATACCCTATACCATGCGTTTAGAAACCCTATCTCTTAGGCCCAACTAAGTGGACATAGAAAATAAGCAAAAACCAAATTTGAGTGGGATTTTTATTAATTTTTTTGGCTGCAGATATGAAAAAGTTCATATCGGATGCTATATCTATATGGGGACTAGGTCCAAAAATGGACCGATCCTGATCATGTTTGGTAAAGTCTCTTGTATTTTGCAAAAATATATACAAAAAAAATTTGAGAAGAATCAGTGCAATATTTTTGTTTTTTAATAGATTTAAATGAAAATCGGGAAGCAGCTCTATATGGGGCCACAGGTATAATTTTTGGACTACTCATTAATGAATGTAATGAACGCATATAAACCCAATTTGAGTAAGATCTATATGACAATTTGGATCTTATGACAATTTATGTCGATTTCATAGGGGTAATTTGTATGGGGGCTAGGTCTGAACATGGAACGATTCTCACCAATTTCAACAGCATTCATCCCATGGCCGATAAAAGCTTATATACCAAATTTCATCAAAACATATTCATATTTGCGACCTGCAGTTTGATTACAAAGTTTACATGGACACACAGACGGACGGACGGACATTGCTAAATCAAATCAGAAAGTGATTCTGATTCGATCGGTATAATTAAAGATGGGTCTAGGTCAAATATTTTTGGTTGTTAAAAACAGCAGCACAAAGTCATTATACCCAAACCACATAGTGGTATAGGGTATAAAAAAAATATAAGTAATATAAAATTATATGCTAGGGATGCCGAATGAAACTAATATCATGGTTTCGGGATTTTGAGATTTCGGAATTAGATTTTTAATAAAATTTTTAAAATTAAAAATTAAAAAGTTTCAATATAATTTACTTTTTTGTTTTTGGAAATACTATTGATAAATTTAAAAATTAATACAAAATAAATATTTCTAATAATAAGTGAAAAGTTCCAAGTAAGAGTGAAAGTGCTAGGCCCATACAGTAAAACTTCCAAAGGTTTGACTATTTCAGTCCAAAATTTTTTATAACCTTTAATACTTTTGTGACCTTTTATATCTTGATGTTTGTTTTAGATTTCTCATTTTATTTTCGCAAGATTGTTGGATTTTGGAATCCCAAATATTGCTCATCAGTTTTTTTTTTATTATTTTTAAATGACAATGCGAACATTTAGGTTTTTAGTATTGAAACCTGGCACAGTAGCAGCTATAAATTTAATCATAATAATAATTTTTTTGTTGTTTGTTTCTGTAGATTTTTCTAAAGCGGGCTTTCAAGGTCCTCAATGTTTTTTAGATAAATAAAAGATTATTTACTTCATTTCTATTTTATCCGACGTTTCATTAGTTTTTTCCAACATCTTCAGGGATCTTATAATCCGCTTATAATCTAATAAATAGTGTGATCTTAAACTAAAAGAAAACAAAAACCAACTGTGATATTCTATTTTATTATATTTTATATTTCATTTTTTCCTTTACACTACAATTGATATTTGAAATGATAAAAAATTGACAAAAAAGATTATATATTTAATAAAAACATTCATCCCTGAAGATGCTGGAAAAAAACCAACGAGACGTCGGATAAAATAAAAATGAAGTAAATAATCTTTTATTTATATAAAAAAAAATGAGGAACTTGAAAGCCTGCTTTAGCAAAATCTAAAGAAACAAACAAAAAATAAAATAGAAATAAATGTAATTGCAAATAATAATTTTTTTTATTTATTTATTTATTTTTTTTTTTGTTTTGCGGAAATAAAAATTTAATTTTTTTTTATTAAGTAGCATGCCGAAAAACTTGTATTAATTTTTGGAAATATTGGTCGTATTATTTCTGACATCTTTTTTGCAGCGGTCGGTTTTTATATTTGATCGATTAACTGAAAATCAAATTATAACTTCTAAAAAAAATAAAAAACAAAAAAAAAAAAAAAATTAAATTTCTGCTCGAAAAAATAAAACTCAAACTTATAGAAACAAAACATTTTCTGAAATACCAAGTGACATGTACATGTACTTTTTTATTTAAAATAATTGCTTAACCTGTTTTTATCATGAGCCACCCAAAACTTTGGTGAAGATATTTTCATGATGTTTTCACATAATACTAAAATATTGACCTATTTAGTCCATTTAAAATGTAAAAGAAATATTAAAAATGTGTATACCGGAGGTTTTTGGGTCGGAAAATGCATTTCTAACATTTATTTTTATTTCTAATAGCCGCCAAGAGGCGTTTTCGTGCATTTTTGTGGCTTTTTTTAACCTTTTTGGGGAAATTTGACGATATTATTGAACAAATCGACGAAACTTTGACTTTCCCATTTAAAACAAGTAAGAAAATTATAGTCGGTCTAGACCGACTATACGATACCCTATAACATGCGTTTAGAGACCCTATCTCTTACGTCCAACTAATTGGATATAGAAAATAAACATAAACCAAATTTGAGTGGCATTTTTATTATTTTTTTTGGCTGCAGATATGAAAAAGTTCATATCGGATGCTATGTCTATATGGGGACTAGGTCCAAAACTGGCCCTATCCTGACCATGGTTGGTAAAGTCCCTTGTATTTTGCGAAAATATATACAAACAAAATTTGAGAAGAATCAGTGCAATATTTCTGTTTTTTGATAGATTTAAGTGAAGATCGGGAAGCAGCTCTATATGGGGCCTATGACCAAGAGTTGTCCCATAGGCACCGTTTTTAGAGTATTCATTAATGAATCTAATAAACACATATAAACCCAATTTGACTAAGATTTATACGACAATTTGGATCTTATGGCAATTTATGTCGATTTTATAAGGGTCATTTGTATGGGGGCTAGGTCTGAACATGGACTGATTTTCACCAATTTCAACAGCGTTCATCCCATGGCCGATGAAAGCTCACATACCAATTTTCATCAAAATATATTCATATTTGCGACCTGCAATTAGATTAAAAAGTTTACATGGACACACAGACAGACGGACGGACGGACGGACATAGTTAAATCGATTCAAAAATGAGACTGATTCGATCGGTATAATAAAAGATGGGTCTAGGTCAAATATTTTTGGTTGTTACAAACAGAAGCACAAAGTCATTATACCCAAACCACATACTAGTATAAGGTATAAATAGCCGAAAATATTCAGCGCTGAGAATTATGTGGGGTATTCCATTACGGCTTATATCTATTTCATTAAATGTAAGTCAAAAAATTAGTTTTTTTTTAAGAAAATTAAGAAAAAATATAATTTTTAATTCAAAAAGTATACAAGTTAGAAATAAGTGGATTTTCAGAAATACTATCGAAAATTTATTCCATGACAGTATTTATTCTGTCCCGATTTAACTTTTTAACTGTTGTGAAAAATTCGGCATGGTAGCTTTAGCATCATTTTTAACAGCCAACACCCCATGCTTAAAGCAAAATAGATTGGAAAACTATTTTAGATAAAATTATGTATTTTTTACCAAATTCACGAGAAAAAATGAGCAGTTAAGGTGGATTCACCGTCGCGAATCGCAGTCTGCAGACTGAAGGTTCGTTTGTTGAATTATAACGAGCAACCCGCAGCTCGATTGAATTTCTGTAGGTTGAGTTACTGCACACAAATTTTTGAAAAGCTGTTCAGCTATCAGGTGTGTAGTTTTCGAAATTGAAAAGTATTGTTATCAATTTTAAATGTAAACTAAAAAGAAATAAAATGAGTTATGAGAATATGAGCCGCGAACAAATTAGAAGTGGAAAAGTTTTATCTATTGGCAAAATTACTTTTGATTGAAGAAGAAAAAAAGGTTTCTGTACGTGAAATATTGCGCGAACGTCGAATGAAAGGATATTATGCTACATTGATACCAAGAATGCGTTTAACAGATGTTGAAACATTTAGAAACTTTCACAGAGTTGCGTACCTCTGATATAAGCTTCTTTAGTTTATTCAGATCTGTAGATGCGGGTAAAAATCAGGTAACCAGTCAAACTAGTATATATTAAATTTAAACCACTTACCTTGTTCCGCCATTTTGCACATATGATGGCATCACAGAGATGCCAAAAGCACCACATAAAATTAAACATTTCTTAAAAATCTTTCGGAAAAAAAAAACAAGAGATGGCAATATTTTGCCTGCAGGCTGCGTTTCAAAATCAAATCAGCCGGTAGTCATAACGAATTAAAATTGATCGTTACTTTCCTCTGCTTTTCTATCGAGAAAACTTCACATAAAAACCGTCACATAAATTTACCTTATGTAAAATCTAATTTATAAAATCATTAATTTAGCGAAAACAAAAATTGTTCTTGTATCAGCAATCAGTTATTTTATCTACAACTTGATTTTTAAGATTAGGGAATTTTAGTTAACATTTATATCTACTAGTAGGTTCCCGCCCCCGAAATTCGAATGCAAATTCTAGAAAATTTTATTTTTTCATTTAATAAAGACCATAAAGCTATTCTAAACAATTCGCAAATCAACACCAAAAAAACCAACTCATTTTTATTACAAATACATTAACAAATTTAATAAGCACCCACATAGCATTGTATAATTTTATGTATGTGTAAGTAGCAATTTTAAAGGCATATTAAACAAAACAAAGAAAAAAATTTAAAAATCTGTAAATCTGCAAAACGGCTAAAAAGATATACCTTTCAAATAATTTACGTCTGGTCAAAATCGGGATAAAATTGTAGAATAAGACTGCGGTCACAAAAAATCTCCTAGCCTATTAATATGATAGATAAATAAAATGATTATATTAAAATAGTCATGAAAAATTTTAGAATTACATTAACGTGCAACAATGGTTCCAGAACCCAGCAAATTCGGTATACATGTGAAACGAAAGAGCATAAGCAGTAAAACTGCTTTTCCCATATATAGTTTTTAAAAAACTTTTAATTTTCAAACTATATGCAAGAATATAAAAAATAATTAGTATATTTTTAGCTGCTATATTATGGATATCAAATGGTGGAGCACTACATCCGTCATTTGGTGTGTTTCAGAATATTTAATGAATCAAAAAAAATAGTAATCTATAATAACACCGTACGACAATTTTTTATTTTTGTTTTACTGGTTATGAACAGGACCATATATGTACGCATGAAAGTAGAGATCATATATTTACTTACCTTTTCTCCATAAGGACATCAACGTTTGAAATATTTCTACCAATCAGATTAATGAATATGTGTGTCAAATAAAGGAGGCCAATCTAGAAATGGAACCAATTTTTTGTTTTCATTTTCCGTGACAAAAAAAGTATAACAATATCTTTTAAAATTATATTCCTTTCAGATCCTTAGCAATTTCAAATATAATCTGCTCAAAAAATAACTATCAAAAACCTTACCTATACTTTACAACATAATTTTATTTTGTCCCTGTAGCTTTATTTGTTAATCACTAACAAAATCATATTATTAGTCTAATATTAAAAAAAAAGTTATTTGAACGATAACGTAATCAAGGTTAGAAAAGTATTTCCACAAAGTCAAGTTTTAGAAAAAGTGACGTCAAAGATGACAAAAAGATTGTAACTGGTTATTTTTATTTATTTATTTATTTTTTTTTTTGAAAATTTGTACTAACTGTTCAAATAATTAAATTAATATAATTTTTTTGAAAACGTGTTCTCAATTTAATTTTTATTAGCTTTAGTTTCTTTTTATTACATGAATTATTCATTTCTGTTTTTAATTATAATAATATATAATCTGATCTGAAGTTCATTAGAAGTTCACCAGAAAATTAAAGGATTTACATTTATATGTAACTTTCTAAATCTTTACGTCCCTCTAACTCAAAATAAAAATAGTTTTAATTCCTAGAGATCGTCCTTTAAATTTAATGGCCGTATATTTAAATTAATTTTTAGAAGTTTTTATATCCCTTTCAGCTTTTTAAAGGATAGTACACAGTTTTTCTGTATACGATCTCTGGTTTCACTTTTTTATGGTATTATTCAAGTCCAATAGGTACTGCCCAGTGTTTTTCTAACCTAGATTGCTTTATCGTTGAACTTTTTTTTTAAATATTATACTAATAATATAATTTTTTTTAAAGCATAATTAATAAAACTGTAGAAACAATTTGAAATACATAAGATTTCAACATGTTTCTTTTTTAGTGAAAAACATATTGGAAATTCTCAAGGATATTAAAGGATAAAATTTGCAAATAACATTAGCTAAATTTTTTCGTCGCGCAATATGACAACAATGAACTGGTTTCATTTCTAGGGATTATCCTCATTCATTTGATAGCCATATTGACATAAACTGATGGACGGAAAAATTAAAATAAATTTTTAGAAATTTGTACATCCTGAAAACTTTGAAATGCTTTAAAGAGCAGAAAAGATCAGCAAATAAAAAATAAACCGCACTTATACGATGGAACATAATAATTTTAATAACATCTTGTAATATCCCTTAAAATGGAAAAACGCTAACAAATTTAAAAAACTGAGAAAAACAAAAAAAAAAAGAATCTGTTAATTATATAATAATACAAAGTTAGTGTCAAGCTCAGTCAAATCTGCAGCTTCTCGAACCCAGCCATGATTTAATTTTTGTTAGACAAAAAATATTTGCCAAGTTAGTTTTACTCCAAAACGAATTTTTCCAAACTGTGCTTACAATTACGGGTATTTTTTATCAGATTTTCATTAACTTTATGATAATTTATCATCAACACAAGTTTTATTCTACTTTGGGACAGTATTTAACTAATGTTTCAGTCTTGAAATTCGCCATTGCTGCAAATTCTAAAATCGGAAAATTTAAAAAATTCTAAAAATTATGAGAGAGTTTTGAAGGGGCTGTCGGTTAAAAAAAAAGAATGCTTTCATATTGTAGCAAAAAAATAGATTAAATCAGCCCAAACTATATGATTTTTTTTTTTATTTTTGATAACAGAGCGAATGTCTAAGTTGACTTCAAAGTTTTATAAATATTACTAATGAAAATGATAGTCCTATTAGGTTCAAATTAAACATGATCACTTACATTCTCATGAAAAAAAGAACAATTTATACGACCGACCAAAAAAAAAAAAAAAATACAGCCAGTGTTTATGTAAAGTTTTTATTAACAAAATGACTATTCCTTTTTTGCAGTTCTTTTAGTGTTTTGTGACAGTTTAAGTTTGTTTTTCAGCCCTATTTAATAGTCTACATTTAATATTAGTATAAAAATTCAGTACAGGAAAAAAGGCAAAAAGTTTAGTTTTTATTTGCAACACCACTTTGCTGTCTTTCATTTGCCAGAATATATTTTATTTTTCCTCTTTTCTCGCACGGAAATATGAGGATATACCAGTAAGAAAAAGTTGATAAATTGTTTTAGTCAACAAAAATAAATAAACATCATGCAAATGTATTACTCTACTTACAACAAAAAAAAAAAAAAAAAAAAAAAAACAGAAATTACAAATAAAATAAATAAACTTTAATTTGCTTATCTTTACTATGTTACTCTGTTCGTGAACAAGATTTTTTAAGGCTTTCCCTACTCAAACAACACGTTGAGGAACAATTGTGAATGCCTGGAACCAAATAAAAATAAAATTCTTTCATAAATAGCTGCTTGTTTAATAGGAGCATATATATTTTTTTCTTCTTTTAATTTGATAACATATAATTTATGTACTGTTTTATTAGTAGGTCAGTTGGGAAAATTATATGGATCTTTTTTTCTTATTAAAGTTAGCATAATTTAATATAATATTATGCAAAAAATATCATGAATATCAAAGTGTTTGTTTATATTGGCCATTAATTTTGTTTATTTTTTACTTGCTTTATTTATTGTAATTTAAAATGAATTTTTGCCTTAAAGTAGAGTAGGCAAAATACTCGTAAGTAGAGCATAATAAAATTGTTTATTTAACTCTACAAACACATTATCACTTAAGTGGCCGTTTGCTTTTTATGAAATTTAGCCAAAAAAATGTTACTTTGTTAGTACAGAAAATATCTACTGGAGGCTTTAGTTATAAATATGAAATTTATTTGACAAAAAGAAAATATTTTAAATAACTAGTAGTAAATATTCTTTAAGTTAAGCATTTAAACTATATCATGTTAAACAGTGATTTAGATTAATATTATAATTTCGTTAATAAAATTTATCAAAAGAAACGACATTGAAACTCAGGCACCAGACATACTTCGATAGTGTCATTAATTTAGAAAAATATTAGTAAATTTAATAATCAATTTGAAGTTGAAGAATATTAAAATTAAAAAAAAAACAAGTAAGAAATTATAGTTGGTCTAGACCGACGATACGATACCCTGTACCATGGTTTAGAGACCTCATCTCTTCGGTCCAACTAATTCTAATTGTTATTAATTTTTTTGGCTGCAGATATGAAAAAGTTCATATTGGATGCTATATGTTTTTGGGGACTAGGTCAAAATATGACCAAATATGTTGAAGTCACTTATATTTAAAAAATACAAACCAAATTTGAGAAAAATCTGTGCAATATTTTTGTTTTTTGATAGATTTAAGTGAAGATCGGGAGCAGATCTATATGGGGCCTATGACTAAGAATTGTCCTATAGGCATTATTTTTGGACAACTGATTAATGGATACAATAAACACATACAAACCCAATTTGACTGAGATCTATATGATAATTTGGATCTTATGGCAATTTATGTCGATTTCATAGGGGCCATTTGTATGGGGACTAGGTCTGAACATGAACCGAATTTCACCAATTTCAGCGGCGTTCATGCTATGTCCGGTGGAAGCTCATGTACCAAATTTCGTCAAAATATTTTCATATGTGCGACCTGCAGGCGCGGATCCAACTCAAGCTTTTGGGGGGGAACTTTTTTGATTTTATTTTTTTTTTAATTTGAAAATCATATTTTTTGTTTAGGTGTTTTACATAAGTTCATTATTTTTTAATGAGGTTGTGCTTTATAGACAAAATTTTAAATGAAACAAAAAAATTTTAAAATTTGCTTTAACAGTTTATTATAAAAAATAACATAAAAAAACAAAACTAAAAATAAATAAAAATGAATTCTGTGCAACAATTAAAATTAATTAGTCTTTACAAAAAAATTAGAAAACGCAAATAGTTAGTCATCTCATAAAAACTAAAAATTTATATATTGCAAGAAAAAAAATTATTAATAATTTGATTTAAATTATTTTAATATAATTCAAATTGGTCAATAAAAAAAATATAAAAAACACAACAGTTTAAATAAATTATTTTTTACATTAAGAAATTGCATAAAAGTATTGAAAAAATATTCAAAATTTGTGTTAAGTAAAAGTTTTAAAATAAAACTAAAAGAGAAATTAATTGTCATAATTTAGTAAGATTATAAGATACATCGTTTTTTAAATAAGTTTGGTTTCGATTTTGAAAATAAATTGCTTATCGGTCAAGCGAATTTTAGATAAAGCAATACGATTTTTATTTCTTTCGTTACAGAATCTTTTTAAAAGACTCCAAATCCTTATTTTAACACGTAAATGTTGTACATTATCCATCGTAGGTCCTTGAACATTCTCAACGTCATTATATAAATTAATTCAACTTTTGACAGTGTTAAAGCAAGCATTTTAAGATTTTTTTTGAAATTCTGTAAAGTAAAAAGTGCTAAATCCACAAAAAGTTGACATGATATATCTAAAAATCCGATTGACAGATCTATTTCATTTCAGAATCGTCAATAATTATGACTATTAAAAACAAATTTTAAATTTTTAAACATTTCGAATCTTTAACCCTTTGCGCTGCAAAACTCATTAACCGATTGTTAAATTTATATTTTTAACTGATTTGGAATATTTTTCCATATTTTTCCGTAATATGACTATGTTCAAAACAAAATTGTACATTGAATAAATCAATTAATTTCAATTTGTTTAAATTAAAAAAAAATAATAATAAATAAATAAACAAAAACTCAACAAGAACTAAAAATTAAATCCATACATAAAATTAGTAAGCTAGGCTTTCAATAAAAATTAAAAATACATATATACATACATTGCAAAACTAAAAATAATAGGTCTTATAGTAAAAAAATAAAAATACATATATTGCCAAAAATATATTTTCACCAAATAAATAATTTGTGATTTCGTTGTGAGGCAAATTTGTCTAAAACATCGTTTGGATTAATATCAATATTTTGATGGATATGCTTCATAGCTAATCCATTTAGCCTGTTCTCCGTCATTGTCGACCTAACCCATGTTTTAATACGACGAAGAGTGGAAAAAGACCTTTCAGCAGTAGCATTACTGACAGGCATCGAAGCAAAAATTTGGAATATTATCCTTAACTTTGGATAAATGTCTTTATCACAGCTTTCTAAACAATTTAACACATTATTTGCAGATTTAGAACAGCTGTTTAAATCTTTAAAGATTTCGAACGAAATGTCGCCAATTAAAAATCTCCAAATTTCGAAATATTTTAATTTTATAAAATTATACAATTGGAAACCAATTAGAATTTGTATTCAAAATATCTTTCAAATAGTAAATGTTATTAAGCATGAACTCCAACCGGATGTTGATTCTTAATACTTACTATCACTTATAGATGGCACATTTTTGCAGTTAACATTTATACGGTATTTTATTCACTCTAGTTGATGTTATTTTTTCATATATGTAAGATATTTGCAGTCAAATATTTGGATAACAACAACAAATTATTTATTGAAATGTTAAGGAATTTTTTTTAGTAGTTGCGTAAAACGTAAATCACTTAGATTGTTTTTTTTTTAACCGAGTTGGGGGGGGGGAAATATCTCGTTCCCCCCCCCTGGATCCGCGCCTGTCGACCTGTAGTTTGATTAAAAGCGTACACACAGACGGACGGACGGACGGACATTGTTAAATCGATTCAAAAAGTGATTCTGATTCGATCGGTATAATAAAAGATGGGTCTAGGTCAAATATTTTTGGTAGTTACAAACAGCAGGAACATTTTTTTAGTTTCTCTAAATTCTAGTATTAAAGGATGAAAAATGATCAAGAAATTTCTTTAATAATTTCTCTATATTTTAATAAAATATTTAAATATAAATATTTTGAGAAAGTGTTGCAGGACTGAAAGCAATTTGAGAAACTATTTGTGCGAAACAATATTTCTTATATATGCTCCTTACCGACACAAAGTGCGTTGAATTATAGTCAAAATGACGATTTGTTTAGGGAAGCCCTATATTTAAAACAAAAAAAAATTTTTACAAAGAACTATAATATATCAAAAACTGCCATTTTGGAAAAAAAAATAATTTAAAAATATTTTTTAAAACCTGTTAAGCGCTTTTTAGTTTTTCAGAAAAAATTACCTTGGTTCACAACTTTTGGTATAACTTTGGATTCTAAAGAGATAAATTAATGAGTTGCAAACTATAGTGGGCTTAATTCTCTATTTAAAAAATAATTAAATAAATAAATACGTTCTTTTATTATATTAAATTTAATATCAAATATAAGGATTTTTATTTATTTGTTTTATTTTTTATTAATTATGCTCCATATCCACAAGATATTCACTATTATAATCAACATTACATCATATTTCATCATCATAATTATCATCACTTTTATAGTCATTATGTTCATATTCATCATCATTGGCCTCTACTTCAGCTGCTGTGTTTTGCAAAATTATTAAATCCGGTGCCATCTGCGGTACACAATGAATATTTTTTTATAACTTTTACTTTTTTCGGTAAGTAATCGACCTGAACTAAGTAGAAACCTATTAAGTATACCTTTATTCGATTTCTCTCATCTTGAGCTTCCTCAGATAGCGGGCCAATTGGCAATAATGCATGTGATACTTATCTGGCCCGTGAATAAAGAATTTATGTAATGTGGAAGGCATATAAAACCACGGGTAGCGCTTAACGAAATGCCTGGCCGTGTCGTGAGTTTATTTTCTAAACTTTTCAGCTTTAATCTGATGTCCCCAGGATACAGCAAGTATCACATACCTTCATTCTATCAATTGTTTGGGCAGAAAGAACGGCATTCTGTTTCTTAAGCCTGGCTTCGGTTGGCCAACGACAAGTAGTGGGACGTCACTGAGTAAGACTTTGGCAGTATTTTTTATCATTTCTTTTTGTGGTTTTACGTTAGAGTGGAATGAAAATTAAAAAAATAAAACATACCTGAGTTAAGATATTTCAAGTATGTTGAACTAAAAAAATATTATTCCACAATTTGTAATATCGAGATTTCCTGTTTTCTTGTAGAATAAAGTAAAAGCAATGATTTTTATTAAATATAATGCATTTGTTTAAATGGTGCGTGGTAGAGAAGAATATTTCAAAAATGCATAACTACACCGTTTTCTTAATCGGACCGGTTTCTGGCATTTCAGCCTTCCTCAGCGATTTATTGAACATTGTGATAACTGTTATGTTATAATTGAATAGATTGTTTCTTAATAAAATTTTTCTACTTAGGGCGACCGTGAGGTTTGAACCCGGGTCTATCTCACACAAACTCGTACTTGCACTTTTTGATCAGCGCTTTAACACACTCACCTAAAGTCGGGCCTACGAGCACTGTGGTTTAGGATCAGTTTTCATATCATACAGCTTCGTATTAATTTCCGAATATACAACTCTGTCCAAACAAATAATCGTTATTTTTGATTTTTTTTTAATAATTTTGCTTTTATGCTTTTAAATTACACTATTCCCAATTTCATGAGAGTTGCCACATGTGATGTATGGTTTGTACATTTCGCTTTTTACATATATTTGATGATGATGCTCTGAAGCGAAATTTTTTGTATTTAGGCGATGAATTTTTTTCAAACCGGAAACTTTTATTGTAATTTAAAGAGTTTTTTACAATTTGACTTATCATTGTACTTTTTCACTTTTCGTTCCACTCTAACATACATGATCATTATAATAATTTATTAATATACATATTTACAAAAGCAATAAGAAGAAACACAGTAACGAAAATAAAGACAAAAGAAAAACCAAACCTATGAATAAGTGCTAGCTATTGCGTTTGCAGCATATTTTGATTTTCAACTGGGGATTTTTAAAAGAAAGTTGCAAATATAGGCAAAATGTTTTTTGGAATCCTTAAGCTGAAATCCCATAGTTATCAACTATGGCAACAGTTTCACCTGATCTCACCCGATAACACTTTGAAACTCTATATTTACACCTTTTTTTTAGATAATAATAAAGAATATGTTAAAACTATTTCTACTATATTTTTCAAAAAAAATATATATTTACAAGATAGTCCAATACTTAGAATTCAAGTTTCCGTTAAAAAAAAAAAATCATGTGAATCCGATCACAGGGGAGATGTGTAAACATATAGTAATTAAAGATTTTTTTATGGCACTTTTTTAAAATCAAACAGAAAGCGTCATCTATGTATTACTTAAAGAAATCAACTGCAGGGGATCTGCTAACATAAAAATTTTTTTTATTATTTATTATTTCAACTGGTTAATTTTTAATTTTTCTTTTTTCATTTTTCGTTTCTTATTTTTAATTTTTTATTTTTCATTTTATATTATCCTTTTTTCATTTTTATTTTTCATTTTATATTTTTAATTTTTTATTTTTAATTTTTCATTTTTCATTTTTCATTTTTCATTTTTTATTTTTAATTTGTTATGTTTCATTTTTTATTTTCATTTTTTATTTTCATTTTTCATTTTTTATTTTTGATTTATTATTTTTTCTTTTTCATTTTTTATTTTTCATTTTAATTTTGCATTTTTCATATTTCATTTTTCATTTTTTATTTTTAATTTTTATACCCTATACCACTATGTGGTTTGGTTATAATGACTTTGTGCTACTGTTTGTAACTACCCAAAATATTTGACCTAGACCCATCTTTTATTATACCGATCGAATCAGTATCACTTTAGGAGTAAATATAGCAATGTCCGTCCGTCCGTTCATCTGTGTGTCCATGTAAAGCTTGTAATCAAACTACAGGTCGCAAATATGAACATATTTTCATGAAATTTGGTATATAAGTTTTATCAGCCATAGAAAAAACGCTACTGAAACTGGTGAAATTCGGTCCATGTTCAGACTTAGCCCCCATACAAATGACCCCTATGAAACCGACAAAAAGTTCCATAAGATCCAAACTATAATATAGATCTCAGTCAGATTGGGTTTATATGTATTTATTATATCCATTAATCAGTAGTCCAATAATTTCTATAGGAGAATTCTTATTCATAGGTCCTATACAAGCTGCTTCCGATCTTCAAATAAATCTATCAAAAAACAAAAGTATTGCACAGATTTTTCTCAAATTTGGTTTGTATATATTTTTTTCAAAATAAAAGTGACTTTACCATACGTGGTTAAGATCGATTAATTGTTCGACCTAGTCCCCCGATATGAACTTTTTCAGATTTGCAGCAAAAAAACAAGTAAGAAATTATAGTCGTTGTAGACCGACTATATGATACCCTATACCATGGCTTAGAGGCGCTATTTCTTCGGTCCAACTAATTCGAAATAGAAAATAAGAATAAACCAAATTTGAGTGGCATTGTTATTAGTTTTTTGGCTGCAGATATGAAAAAGTTGATATCGGATGCTATATTTATTGGAAAAATCAATTACATTTTGAGAAAATACATACAAACCAAATTTGAGAATAATCTGTGCAATGTGTTTGTTTTTTGATAGATTTAAATGAAGATCGGGAAGCAGCTCTATATTAGGCCTATGACTAAGAATTGTCTAATAGTGATTATTATGGGATATGATTGATGGATACAATAAACATATAAAAACCCAATTTTACTAAGATCTGTATGATATTTTGGATCTTATGGCAATTTATGTCGATATCATAGGGGTCATTTATATGGGGACTAGGTCTGAACATGGACCGATTTTCACCAATTTCAATAGCGTTCATCCTATGGCCGACAAAGTTTCCAAATTTCATCAAAACATATTCATATTTGCTACCTGTAGTTTGATTACAAGGTTTACATGGACACACAGACGGACGGACGGACGGACGGACATCGCTAAAACGACTCAGAAAGTGATTCTGAGCCGATCGGTATAATAAAAGCTGGGTCTAGGTCAAAAATGTTTGGTAGCTACAAACAGCAGCACAAAGTCATTATACCGAAACCATATAGTGGTATATGGTATAATTAATAACAATGCCACTCAGATTTGGTTTATGCCTATTTTCTATATCGAATTAGTTGGACCGAAAGATAGTGTCTCTAAACCATGGTAGAGGGTATCATATGGTCGGTCCAGACCGACTATAATTTTCATCTTGTTTATTTTTCATTTTTTATTTTTAATTTTTTATGTTTCATTTTTTATTTTTAATTTTTAATTTTTAATTTTTAATTTTTAATTTTTAATTTTTAATTTTTAATTTTTAATTTTTAATTTTTAATTTTTAATTTTTAATTTTTAATTTTTAATTTTTAATTTTTAATTTTTTGTATTTCATTTTTCATTTTTTATTTTTTATTTTCGAACAGGTTATTACATATCATAATTTTTTCATCACTACAGTCATAAGTCACACCGATTTTGTCTTACGCTCACATGCTACGCTGTTTTTGTGATTGTATTGTGAAACAGAAAAAGTTTTGACTTTAGAACATATAACCAAAAAAATGTACTTGAAATTCGTAGTTTTTTTTTTGCTTTTTACCACTTTGCTTTTAATAAGCGAAAATTATTGAACTTTGAGAGGATAAAACAAAAAAGAAGCAAACATCGTGGAACATTTTTTTTTTTGGCAGCTGTAGATGGTGAATTTTATCTGCTTTAGCCCATTACCAAAACTTGTTGTAATATGTTAATTTCAACTTTTCAATTAATCCTCAGTTTTGACACATTTCAACTCAATGTGTAATATTGAGAAAGAAGTTAATTACACCATCTAACAATAAGCATTACACATGAACCAGATAATATACGTCTGAGTCTAGAGACCAAATGAATAAAGACTGAGTTTGTGGCTTTCATTTAGTTTTCTTGTAAAAGCACTTTAAAGACGAAATGGATTATATTTTTCGAAAACTATATTTAAATGCCGATGCTGGCGCTACAATAAACTAGTGCTGACTTAAAAATAAAAAAGGAAGCGGGTGACCTTTCATGAATGAAAAAATTCTAACTTTGTTAAACCAGCCCATATTTTATTAAATGTTTGGTTCTTATAAACACTAGAACATACTAGACTGCTAATTTGAAATGATTTTCTAAAGTCACTCTATATGTTACAATTATTTTCCCTCATATCTAATAAGTACAATTGCATTAGGCGATCATGATTTTTGGGTGGTAAACATTTCTCTCTATTCTATATTCAAATTATTTGTTGAGTACCATTTCAAATATATGAGTGAAATTGCCCTGTTTAAAAGTCAAGCCAATACAATACACCAGTATGTGTATTCCCTGCAGTTTCCATATAGACTCAAATATTATTGCTCTAAATATAGATCAACTAACTCTAACTAATTCAACGCTGGAACATTAAATTGCTCAGTCAAACAAACGCACTGAGTTATTAAACAAAATATGATTGACCTACCCCAATATCCATTCGATACTCATTTGGTTTACTTTATTGGGTCGCCTCAGCAAGTGTACGTGTGTGTGTATGTTAATTTGTTTGTTTTATGTGTGCTTATCTATGAGTACTGAATTGTGTGGGGGTTTGTTTATATTTACGTTTGTACTACATACACTACATGGCTAATAAATGAGGAAAATCTTGACCCTTGAAAACCAAACTATTCAGAACTTTCTTTCAATATCCTATGAATTCGCCAACACATACCAAAATTTAATCTTGTAGCTTTAGCAGATGAGAGATAAAAAAAATATATGTTTCACAAACAAATATTTAGTACAATGCCCTAAAAGAAACTTATTTTTATACCCTCCACACAAGTGTGCAGAGGGTATATATGAGTTTGTCATTGCAATTGGAAAAGAAATCTGGATTCGATAAAAAATATGTATACTTTATCCTCGTAATAAGTGGAGTTTATATTCCGATGTCCGCCTGTCCATCTGTTCATCTATGGAAATCATGATTGCACCCTTAATAGCTCAGCTGGGTACCTCATTTTTAGTGAAATTAGTTCACTGGCATGCTGAGTAGATTGCTACTTAAACTCATCAAAATGAATTCAATAGGTCTGGGGATTTTAATATAAATGTAAAAAAATACCTCTGAAAAAAAATTTTTTTTTATTGTTCTTCTTTTTGTTATTATTCCAAATTTTGTATTTTGCTTGTGGTAGAAATAAATACAGAAAACCTCCAAAATGGGAGAAAAATAATAATCAAAAAGTAAACTTTCTTGTTGTCAATAAAATATTAACCCGGTAATTCCCGGAACATTTTTGGTCTTATTTTTTTTTTTTATTTTTTTGAATACTTTACTATTTCGACCTCATGAGCACGAAAATGAAGTCCATTTTTCAATAAACTTTTGCGTTTTTTCCGAAAAACGCAAAAAACTAGCGTTATCATATCCTAACTGAAAATGATTTTTGGATTTCTTTTTTTCAATAAATTTAAAAAAAATGAATTTTTTTAAAATATCTTTATTAAAATTATAGGTAAAAAAAAAAAAATGATAATTAAATTCATATATTTGTTGAACTGAAAAAATTACAGTTCGGAATGGGAATTTTTAGCGTTTTTTTTTTTTTGGGCACCACAATTGCACATGCTATATCTTCGTTAACTGAACTCAGAATAACCAAAACTTTATCTGTTGGCAAGTCACAAATATTTTGCATTAAATAACTGTTTTCACTTGTAATTATACCCTATACCACTGTGGTTTGGGTATAATGACTTTGTGCTGCTGTTTGTAACAACCAAAAATATTTGACCTACACCCATCTTTAATTATACCGATCGAATCAGATTCACTATCTGATTCGATTTAACGATGTCCGTCCGTCCGTCCGTCCGTCCGTCTGTGTGTCCCTGTAAAGCTTGTAATCAAACTGCAGGTCGCAAATATGAATATATTTTGACGAAATTTGGTATTTAATCTTTTATCGGCCATGGGATGAACGCTATTGAAATTGGTGTGAATCAGTCCGTGTTCAGACCTAACCCCCATACAAATGACCCCTATAATATCAACATATATTGCCATAAGACCCAAATTATCATACAAATCTTAGTCAAATTGGGTTTGTATGTATATATTACATCCTTTAATCAGTAGTCCAAAAATGATCCCTATTGGACAACTCTTAGTCATAGGCCCCATATGGAGCTGCTTCCCATCTTCACTTAAATCGATCAAAAAACAAAAATATTGCACTGATTCTTCTCAAATTTTGTTTGTATATATTTTTGCAAAATACAAGAGACTTTACCAAACATGGTCAGGATCGGTCCATTTTTGGGCCTAGCCCCCATATAGATATAGCATCCGATATAAAATTTTTCATATCTGCAGCCAAAAAAAATTATAAAAATCCCACTCAAATTTGGTTTATGCTTATTTTCTTTGTCCAGTTAGTTTCGCCTAAGAGATAGGGTCTCTAAACGCATGGTATAAGGTATCGTATAGTCGGTGTAGACCGACTATAATTTTCTTACTTGTTTTATTGTGCTTTTTTGGATTTATTTGAGTAAATGTGACGGCATATTTTGCTTTTGCATAACCATATGGTAATCGTGGTTTATTTCGGGTTAAGTAACTATATATAGATTTGAATAAAAGTAAAAATTAATCAGATTTAAATCGCCTTTCTATATGTAACTATTTTTTAGGAAATCATAATTTTAACTAAATAAAGAATGCCGAATATTAAAATTTTTTTAATTTAGCCTAGATGGTTATTATATTTTTACCCTACACTATGGTTATAACTAGTCGAATCGACGAACTTTGTTTTTAAGAAATTTTTATAGGCAAACTGTTCAAGTCAAAAATACACCAAAATCATTTTTAGTAATGCAATTTATTTAAGAGTAAAAAAAATAAATGAAATACAAATATATTTTTTTCTCGCATTAATCTTTGCGTTAGTTTTCAGCCTTGTTTTTATACCCTATACCACTATGTGGTTTGGGTATAATGACTTTGTGCTGCTGTTTGTAACAACCAAAAATATTTGACCTAGAACCATCTTTAATTATACCGATCGAATCAGGATCACTTTTTGAGTTGATTTAACAATGTCCGTCCGTCCGTCCGTCCGTCTGTGTGTCCATGTAAACTTTGTAATCAAACTGCAGTTCGCAAATATGAACATATTTTGATGAAATTTGGTATATAAGCTTTTATCGGCCATGGGATGAACGTTATTGAAATTGGTAAGAATCGGTCCATGTTCAGACCTAGCCCCCATACAAATTACCCCTATGAAATCGACATAAATTGTCATAAGATCCAAATTGTCATATAGATCTTACTCAAATTGGGTTTATATGCGTTCATTACATCCATTAATGAGTAGTCCAAAAATGATCCCTTTGGCCCCATATAGAGCTGCTTTCCGATTTTCACTTAAATCTATCAAAAAACAAAAATATTGCACAGATTCTTCTCAAATTTTGTTTGTATATATTTTTGCAAAATACAAGAGACCTTACCAAACATGATCAGGATCGGTCCATTTTTGGACCTAGTCCCCATATAGATATAGCATCCGATATGAACTTTTTCATATCTGCAGCCAAAAAAATTAATAAAAATTCCACTCAAATTTGGTTTTTGCTTATTTTCTATGTCCAGTTAGTTGGGCCTAAGAGATTGGGTTTCTAAACGCATGGTATAGGGTATCGTATAGTCGGTCTATACCGACTATAATTTTCTTACTTGTTTTGTTATGAGAGAAAGAGTAAGAGTGCGTGGTCGATTCGGCAAGTTCTAACCATCTAAGGTTTAGGAGCATTTTTTCCATTTTCCTCATTTAAAATTTATTTAATACGTTTTAATATGTTTTGATGATTTTTGGACATTTTTATTACAAAAAGACTCTCAGATTATAAAGTTTAAGCATTTTAAATATATTTTCTATTAAATATGATTAAAGATTTTTCTTTCTCTTAGATTCTAATATTTTTACTTGGAATCACCGCAAGTTGTATAAATTTATTTTAAGTTAAGCTAACAAAAAATTATTTCCTGCAGATTTGACAAAATAAGAAAATATAAATATATCACTAGGTCCTGTAACCCTTGATTTTAAATAATATACACATATGTTCTTTAACTCTCATATTATTGCTAGCAATACTTTCAATAATTTGGCATACAACCAGTGATTCGGGTGTTGTCAATTGCTTTTAATTTTAGAAAATGGCTTTAAACATAAAGTTAAATTAAGCCAAAAGATACATTAAATTCATAAAGCCTAGAATTTGTAACATAATTGATATAATTTTTCTTTTTTTTAATAGCCTTTACAATAATTAATTTGAAAAAAATCTAACACACGCCATTTTCGTTTAAGTTTTTATTTCTGCCACTAATCTAATTATTTCTTTATTTTTATCTTTTTTTATTTATTTATTTTTTATATAAAATGAGGATGAAAACATTTCGTGAAAATACTTAATTGTTTTCATTGTTATATTATATTTAATCTATCTTTGTATCTTTAAATGAACATACTTATTGGAAAGTAATTCAGATATAAATATTTAACATTTTTCAGAAAAAAGGAGTAACTAAAATTGTCAAGATTTTTTGTCAAGACAAATTTTAAACATTCAAAAAAAAAATCGCACTATTTTTAAACTCTCAAGACATTGTAAGGTACGATCACTTATTTTGACTTTTAAAAAGTAATTCCCTTTGATTTCTTATGAAATAATGCAGTCATTCAGATAGAATTTAAATATAATATTAAAGAAATATCGATGTTTTTATATAGAAGTATATTTTTTCTAGATATGATGAAATACAAAAATGCCTGATAGGGCAAAGATTTTCCTCTTTTATTTGACACATCTGATATTATTTTCAAAATATTATCCTACAAAATACTTAAGTCCATTTAAAAGCCTAGAAGATCACGAAATGTAAAATTGTAAGCGCAGTTTTACTCCATTTTTTCTCAAGTTACAAACATAATTCATCTGGTTAATGTGTAACGACATTTTGTTGTTTTCGGGGTTTTGCATTCAGAAAGTCCCTCTTTTCTTAAAGTTATCTTAAAAAAAATTGTTTATTTGGAAAAAATTATTAAATATAAGAACTTGGATAATAGCATTTATAATCACTTAATGGATTTCCATCGCCTCCTTGGATATTCAAGAACTTGCACCTCAAGTTTTTAAAATTCTCGAAAAGTGAAAAAATCATACTGGGCTAACAAATATTTCATTTATTTTCTTGTATTTTTTTATTGAGCTATTAAACTTAGTCTTAAATTAACAAGTAACATTTTTCAATTAGTTAATAAAATTAAATAATATTTGACATCAAGTTTGACATCGTGAATATATCTTCATTGCGAAGACTTGAAACTTCGAGGTTTATATGGTACTGCAGTCTATTCACATATTTTAATGCAAAGGGGATTCGATTTCAGAGACTTTCTTTATTCCCAGATCTCGATGTACATCATTGCTTCTAACATTCCAGGTTGTATTTACAATAATCCTATGAGTTTTATGTTGAGATCATTGTTTTATTTCTACATCGACCTTTGGTGCCTATCCGAGTAGATGGATTCCATAATTCCAGATGGGCGTAAGGACTTGGATTCTCTTCAACAGTTTATTTTTTGTAATTTTAACTTAAGTTCAATAGTTTTTATTTTCATGTGCTCCTTCCATTTAAGTTTAGCATCAATCAGCATTCCGTGATGCTGTGCACTGTTAGCATGGGAGACTGTAGTACTTGATTATACCCTATACCACTATGTGGTTTGGGTATAATGACTTTGTTCTGCTGTTTGTAGCTACCAAAAATATTGTACCTAGACCCATCTTTTATAATACCGATCAGCTCAGAATCACTTTCTGAGTCGTTTTAGCGCTGTCCGTCCGCCCGTCCGTCCGTCTGTGTTTCCATGTGAATATTGTAATCAAACTACAGGTCGCAAATATGAATATGTTTTGATGACATTTGGTATATAAGCTTTCACCAGCGATAGAATGAACGCTGTTCAAATTGGTGAAATTCGGTCCATGCTCAGACCTAGTCCCCATACAAATGACCCCCATGAAATCGACATAAATTGCCATAAGATCCAAATTACCATATAGATCTCAGTCAAATTGGGTTTGTATGTGTTTACTATATCCATTAATCAGTAGTCCAAAAATAATCCCTATAGGAGAATTCTTAATCATAGGCTCCATATAGAGCTGCTTCCCGATCTTCACTTAAATCTATCAAAAAACAAAAATATTGCACAGATTTTTCTCAAATTTAATTTGTATATATGTTTTTAAAATATAAGTTACTTTGTCAAATATGGTCAGGATCGGGTTATTTTTCGACCAAGTCCCCATATAAATATAGCACCCGATATGAACTTTTTCATATCTGCAGACAAAAAAATTAAAAACCATTCACCTCAAATTTGGTTTATGCTTATTTTCTATATCCAATTAGTTGGACCGAAGCGATAGGGTCTCTCAACCATGGTATAGAGTATCGTATAGTCGGTCTAGACCAACTATCATTTCATACTTGACGACTGTGTCTACAGCTTTCTGGAGTTTATTTGTTGAGATATTTTCCATATCATCTATAGTTAAGATACATGTGTCATCAGCAAAACTGGCAATCTGACTATTATTTGGTAAGGGTATATCTGATGTACCCAATAAATTCATTATTGGACGTAGAATGCATCAACTTCTATTTTATTAATATTTAAGAAATTTCGTTTATATTTCGTTATAGAAAATCGATAATCCATAATAGAGCCATGTATTTTATTGGTAGTAGGGTTTTCAGTATATATTTCAGACCATTTGTGCGAAACGTTATCGAATGTCTGCCCCACATCTTAAAAAAACGTCGACACAGCCTTTCTCTGTACCAATGTTCTTATACAATACGAGCCATTCTTTGTACGAGGTCATATTAAAAATGAAAGAAAAAATTATAAAAGACAAAATGTTATTCTTAAAATTTTTTTAAAGGTTTTGAAAATTTATACTGGACTTTCCAAGCTAGAATTGTCATAAGAAAAATCAACATCTCTGTTGTCTTTCTGATATGCTCCCTTACAAAAACGTTCTAGCTTTTTCATGTATTTTTAAAAATGTCAGCACCATGTAACAGTGGTTAATCAATATCCAGCAAAAAACTTTGCTTACTTACCCAGAAATAGGTTTTTGAGAGAGATGACATTTTGTTTAACGCTTAGTAAACTGCTAGCAAGCATATAATTATTATTCACGATGGCCCACCGCGGAAATGTGTTTCTGGCAGCTAAATTTCTCTTCTTTGGGTGCTCCTTTCAACTTGAAGTTTTATCCATCTTATCTTTTTGACGCAAGTTATTTGCAAGTGGCTATTAAAACTAACCATAGAATACTGTAATAAAAGATCAGTCGCAAATAATTATGGCGTCTGAGTTATACTTTTAGCTGACATCTTATGAAATAAATTGTCGTAAAAATATTGCTTCAGAGCCAATTTCCAGTTGCGTTATATAGACCTCTAGGTTCTGTCTTAATATACCCATTAATAATCTGAATTTTAAATAATAATAGTTTTTAAATTACAACCTTTTCCACCTTAAGACACTATTTGTTTTGCGCAATTATTTCTGAAGGGTAACCATTACATAATATTTATTTCTGATACACTTGCTAAAGGTTGGTCAATAGTTTAAAAATTTTCCAAAGCATTATTTCAAAAAGACGACGGTTAATGGTGATTTCTTTTTTAATTTATAGTTGTGCTAAATTGTAAAACATTTAGGAATTTATTGCAGCAACTTTGTGCAAAAATACATAATAAACCTTTCATGTTTACTGCTGTACCTTTCATTTTTTAACAGCAACTTGCAAAAACGAATATTCTCGCTATATTAACTACAATATAGAAAAAGAAAAATAAAAACTAAAATAGGCAGCTTATAAGGTTGGTGATTTCTTTTTCTCGAAAAGAAAAAAAACGTGATTGCATTTTCGTTGCTTTTTTTATGTCATTACTATTTTGCATATAATGCTTAATATACAGACATCTTTACAAACAAACTCGATTGTTTTTTAATATATATATACTTATTTTTTTTTTGTAAGCGAATACACAATCTTACTGCAAGTATATTGTCTATATATGAGTACTATGTATGTATATTGGCCTAGTGTGCCAGTGTTATTTGTGATATGGCTAGAATGACTGCCAGTGGTAGATATAATGACGTTACCCTATATACTCTATTTATTTACATATGTATGTGTATGATAATGTCTATGCATATACTCAATAGTGTCTATGGTATTGTTTTACAAGAGAAAAAAATATATGTACATATATCGTCCACGATATTGCCAAACTACTAACGAAATAGTCAAATATCCAACCAACTGACTAAACTACCAGTCATTCAGTCAAATAGTCACTTTAACTAGGACATCACAGTTTTAAACATACACACATACAAACACACACACTCACATATAATTTCTTTATTTTTATATACTTTGCAATAACAACAAAATAATGACGCTTTTGCTTAAAAAAATATATATATAAATAAATAAAAATTGAAAGAAAGATAGCCTGATTATTACGTGTTTATATGCAGGCCATTGAAAGAATACCATTGTTAATTTGATATTTTCTTTTTAATACGATAATAAGTTTGAAAAAAAAATTCCGCAATTATTTGAATTATTCTTAAATGTGGGAAATATGTGGTGTCGCTTGAAATAAATATGGTTTTATATGTATAAATTAGTGGTTAGTGGTCATTAAAAACGATTTATGTAGTTTGGGTTATATGTTTAGAATATCACATAATACTTATTAAAAGTTATTACAGCTAACCCATAAAACATTTCAAGATTCATTCGAATCAATATAAAGTGGTCCAGTCTGAATTTTAGGGGAAAGGAAGAGGGTAGAAAATCACTAAGGATTTGGATTTTTTTATTTTTTTTTTTTCCAAAGTTCTTTATTCCATAACACATCAAAATTGTAGTAAGATTTGTTTGAAGACGAATATAAAATTTACTGTTAACTCTTAAATGCACAAGTGCACCGATTATGACCGAAAAAATATATATTTTATGTAAATTTGAGTAAAAATAAAAACTACGTTTTTACTTTTTAAATTTTTTTTTAAATTTATTTTAAAAAAAGTGGTTTTATCTTTAAAGATAAAATGTGCATTTACCCACATCTAAAATTTCTATGCAGATATATTAAAATAAAAGAAATGTGTTATGGAATTTTTATTAATTCATTTATTTTAAAAAGTTAAAATTATTTTAATAAATTTTATAAAAAATACAATCAAAACTAAAATAATTAAAACAAGTAAGAAAATTATAGTCGGTCTAGCCCGACTATACGATACCCTATACCAATGGTTTAGAGACTCTATCTCTTCGGTCCAACTAATTGGATATAGCAAATAACCATAAACCAAATTTGAGTGACATTTTTATTAAGTTTTTTCGCTGCAGATATGAAAAAGTTCATATCGGATACAATATTTATATGGAGACTAGGTCGAAAAATAGACCGATCCTGACCATATTTGCTAAAGTCACTTATACTTTGAAAAAATATATAGAAACCAAATTTGAGAAAAATCTGTGCAATATTTTTGTTTTTTGATAGATTTAAGTGACGATCGCGAAGCAGCTCTATATGGGGCCTATGACTAAGAATTTTCCTATAGGGATTATTTTTGAATTACTGATTAATGGATGTAATAAATACATAAAACCAAATTTGAGTGAGATCTATATGATAATTTGGAACTTATGGCAATTTATGTCGATTTCATAGGGGTCATTTGTATGGGTACTAGGTCTGAACATGAACCGATTCTCACCAATTTCAACAGCTTTCATCCCATTGCCGATGAAAGCCTATACACCAAATTTCATCAAAATATATTAATATTTGCGACCTGTAGTTTGATTACAAAGTTTACATGGACACACAGACGGACGGACGGACGGACGGACATTGCTATTTCGACTCAAAAAGTGATTCTGAGTCGATCGGTATAATTAAAGCTGGGTCTAGGGCGAATATTTTTGGTTGTTACAAACAGCAGCACAAAGTCATTATACCCAAACCACATAGTGATATAGGATAATATATATAGATTTGGTAAATTCATTTATATACATTAGGGTGGCCCTTCGTTATATGGAGGGGAAAAAAAGTGTTCAAACTGTCGGTCTCACCGCCTAGAAATATGCGAATAGCAAAAAAAACTGAGAAATACAAAGTTTTGGGCCAATCAAAAAACGTTTAGTCGTGGCGCAAAGCGATTGAAAATTTCAAGTGTGTTTATATGGGAAAAATATGACTTTTTTGTCAGATTTTACGAAAATTTCGTTCTATAGTTTAATTTTTCCGACAAGCTGTTACGTAATTCGGGATCAGTATTAAATTATCCTTTCAAAAGGCTATATACCTTCAAAATCGTATGAAACCTCGCCAAGAAATAGCAAATGCCCCAGACCACTTTTGTGCCAAAAAAAACTAGGTCATGAAATTTGATAACATTTTTTTCAACTTTGAAAAATTGATTAAAGCCATCATTCTTTTTTGGTCTCTATACTTATAAGTACTCAGACGTGAAGTATCGTTTTATTACCACTTTGTTAACCTATTGCTCATTGATACCGAAAATTGGAAATTTTTTGATAAAATTTTTAAAACTGCTTTTTCAAGTTTGAAAAAATTTTCTTTAACAAAATTTCAAAACCTAATATATTACTATAAGGTTTTATTAAATACATGTTGCAAATCAACTGTGTGAATTTTTAAGTAAATCTCTCTGCCAGAATTTTTTTGACAAGGATTTTATTTTTGCGGATTTCGAGAAAACTTGGATTTTTGTGAAATATTCTGCAAATGTACTTTTTCTAAATACTTTAAATCAAAAATTCATCACTTTTCTACTTTTGAATGTTATATTTTATCTTAATAGCCTAGGGTTTCGGAAAAAAATAACATGACTCCATTAACCCTTTTGGAATTGGGCTCACATATGACCCCAAGCTAATAAAAGACAATTTATGCAAAAAATTCAAATATTTGGTAAGTGCTGTCCAATTTTTAGACGCGACGCTTAAAATATAATAACCAAATATGTAGAAGTTTCGTTCCGAAAATTTGGGATAAATCCGAAAGCGCTAACCCATTATTTGCCAAGGTCAGATTTGGATTTTAAGATATTTTTAAATAAAAATTACCGAAAACGAGTTTTCTATTAAACTCGTTGATACCACTATTTAGAATCTAAGAAAAATAATTCGGTTAATCTTTATTTATTTAACCCTTCAGTGCTCCTGAGATCAAAATTATCCATTGTGATATATCTCTGGTGCAATTATCTGCTTATTTCTCGCGAATATAAATTAACACAACTTAGGTCATATGTCTCAAAAATAGGACGTTTTTTGAAATTCACTTTGATTTAGTTTTGTAATTTATTCCGTTAAGAGTAGTATTAATTTAATATTAACTTTTATATATATTATTATATTTGAAATTTACTTTTATTTAATAAACTATTTAAAACTGGGAAATAAAATGTTAGAATTTTGAAAAGATGTAGGTGACATTGAAGATAATATAAAGCAACCGATTATTAAAAATCAAAAATGTCAACCATTATAAGTAATGGCATCTTCACCGATTGACCTGATTTTTTTTTTGCGCAAGATATTCAACTATTACTTTATTATATAAAGTAATTTTATAACAAAATTGGTTAAAAGTTGTTTTAATATATATTCAGAGGAATAAGCAGATAATTGCACCAGAGATATATCACAATGGATAATTTTGATCTCAAGAGCACTGAAGGCTTAAATAAATAAAAATTAACCGAATTATTTTTCTTAAATTCTAAATAGTGGTATCAACGAGTTTAATAGAAAAACTCGTTTTCGGTAATTTTTATTTAAAAATATCTTAAAATCCAAATCTGACCTTGGCAAATAATGGGTTAACGTTCTCGGCTTTATCCCGAATTTTCGGAACGAAACTTCTACACCTTTGGTTATTATATTTTAAGCGTCGCGTCTAAAAATTGGACAGCACTTACCAAATATTTGAATTTTTTGCATAAATTGTCTTTTATTAGCTTGGGGTCATATGTGACCCCAATTCCAAAAGGGTTAATGGAGTCATGTTATTTTTTTCCGAAACCCTAGGCTATTAAGATAAAATATAACATTTAAAAGTAGAAAAGTGATGAATTTTTGATATAAAGTATTTAGAAAAAGTACATTTGCAGAATATTTCACAAAAATCCAAGTTTTCTCGAAATCCGCAAAAATAAAATCCTTGTCAAAAAAATTGTGGCAGAGAGATTTACTTAAAAATTCACACAATTGATCTGCAACATGTATTTAATAAAACCTTAAAGTAATATATTAAGTTTTGATATTTTGTTAAAGAAAATTTTTTCAAACTTGAAAAAGGAGTTTTAAAAATTTTATCAAAAAATTTCCAATATTCGGTCTCAATGCGCAATGGGTTAACAATGTGGTAATAAAACAATACTTCATATCTGAGTACTTATAAGTATAGAGACCAAAAAAGAATGATGTCTTTAATCAATTTCTCAAAGTTGAAAAAAATGCCATCAAATTTCATGGCCTAGTTTTTTTTTGGCACAAAAGTGGTCTGGGGCATTTGCTATTTCTTGGCGAGGTTTCATACGATTTTGAAGTTTTATAGCCTTTTGCAAGGATAATTTAATACTGATCCCGAATTATGTAACAGCTTGTCGGAAAAATTAAACAATAGAACGAAATTTTTGTAAAATCTGAAAAAAAAGTCATATTTTCCCCATATAAACACACTTGAAATTTTCAATCGCTTTGCGCCACGACTAAACGTTTTTTGATTGGCCCAAAACTTTGTATTTCTCAGTTCTTTGCTATTCGCATATTTCTAGGGGGTGAGACCGACAGTTTGAACACTTTTTTTATTAAGGGGCACCCTAATATACATATATAATGGCAAATAGTGCAATAAATTACACTTTTTGCGAACTGTTATAATTATAAAAACATTTTTTTTTTGCATTTAAACATAAATTTAGTTTACATTTGGTACAATACATCCGTGTTTGTGCTAAGCAATTTGAAAATTTGTTTCTACCCTTCTTATCAATTGTTGTCCAATGATCAATCTGGTCCTGTCCAATCTGGTGTCCTTCGGATGCGGCATATAGTAATTAGGTTTGAGGCATTTTTCTTGAATTTGTAGTTGAATTCGAGGGCGTCCGCCAGCTGGAGGTTGTACCGATTTAAAGGAGAATAAGGTATTAGCTATGTCCAATTTAAAATCAATCAATCTCATAACCTTAAATCCTTGATGATTTTTATTTATCGTTTGTATAAGAGGAAGGATTTTACAATTGTCATGTCTAAAAGGTGATAGAACTTTCTATTTGTCCACTTTCGGCTTTTCATAGCTATCCTATAC
Organism: Cordilura impudica; assembly: GCA_963682025.1. NCBI lineage: Eukaryota > Metazoa > Arthropoda > Insecta > Diptera > Scathophagidae > Cordilura > Cordilura impudica. The sequence goes on along the minus strand of OY821520.1, from coordinate 60,252,574 downwards.
CGGCAGCGCTGTCCATTAAATCGACACCGCCCATATGCCGCCCATTTGAGGACATGGAATAATTTTGACGGTTTTTCTTTTTTGTCAAATCTCTTAATGGTTAGTGGTTCTTCCGTTTCATTTCCTATGCTAACTGGTATCGGTTTTACTTCAATATAGGTAGATAGTAAGTTGACAATCATGTTGTCTTTCCAAGACAGAGAAGATATATCAATTCCATGAATATTAAATATAAACTCATGACCGGTACCACGCTCGAACTTTTGCATTTTCGTCGGGACGCTTACAATTTTTTATTCGGTTTCGTCGAATGGTACCAAATGAAAGTGTGCCTAGTGTTCGCAAATACACTACTAATGCCACGGTAATGTAACAGTTGTCAAAATATATTTTGTAGTTTTGAAATTTCAGTATTTTCTAACCAGTCGAACCACTATATTGGCCGAAGGTTGAAGATCCGGTTCACCAAGATCATTGTTTCGGGCGATCCACTATATATTTCAAATTTATATCCATATGCTGTAGTATCACACATGACGAAAAGCTTGAAGCCCCATTTTTTGGGCTTGTTAGTTAAATACTGCTTCATGTAGGTTCCAATTTTGGTAGAACACAAATGACAAATAGAAGTAAAAAGTATATATTTTTATTTTTATCCTAAATAATAAAGAACCGATTTGGAGAAAATTAAAACAAAACTATAGCCGTTGGAATTTTTTGAATGGTTGTATCTTTAAAGATACACAGTGCATTTAAGGGTTAAATTCGCGTATGCCAATTTCTTTTGATTTCGTAAAAAATCCGTAAAAAGAGTTTGCATGAGAGGGCTAAAGAAAAAATTCGTATATATGCCACATCACCCATCGAAGAATAATTTTTTTTGTATATTTTTAGAGTAGATACTTGTCTTCTTATTATATGATATGAATTTAAAATTAATTTTTTGTTGTTTTTAAGCTTCTAATTCTGTTAAGTATTTCCCTATAACTTCTTTTTAGTTTGTTTTTAATGGTGTTCAATTCTAGTAATAAACTTTTGTTTTTCCCACCTCACATAAGAATATCCCCAACATACAAAAAATACTGAAACACTAAATATAATATTATATTATTCCTGTTATGACATAAACTTGCAAGAAAATATTTTTATAATATCTCTGAGACTGCATTAATGGGATGACTGTTGTTGTTCCCTGTCGACAAGGTGAGAAATGCATGGAACAGTTCTTGATATTGCTAAACGAGTGTCATGCCTAGTGTGCAACCGATTTCTATTTTTCGTTTTTATGTTAAACAAAGAAATGGTCTAAAAATTTGCCACATTAATGCGCAAAGTCTAATGCTGAAGGCAATATTGTTAATAGTAGATCTGAAGACATAAATCTTATTGAATTCATTTTTCTTGAGCTGTCCAACTTAAACAGAAAGATTCTTATTGGGAGTGTGTACAGGCCTAATTGTAATGTAAACAGTACTCCATTTATGAAAATCTCGGAAAGTTTAACAATGGCGTATGATGATATTGGGATTGCAGGTGATTTTAATTCAAATGTGCTAATTGACTCTAGTCTTACCAACAGCATGAAATTTATTGGACCCACTGCTACCAATATGTACATGCCCACATATTTTACATCAACAAGTAGCACATTGATTGCTCTATTTTTAATTTCTCACGAATCGAATCTCTTATTGTATGATCAAATATCAGCTCCCTGTGTTTCTAAGCATGATCTCATCTTTATGGTGTATGATTTTCAAACACAAATGCCAAACCAAACATTTACATTTCGAGATTTCAAGAATATTGAATATATAAATTGACTGGAATTGTATTTACTACATGGTATCGGTTGATGAACAATTGAATTTCCTGGAGCACCATCTAACAAACTTATTTAATCTAACTGTTCCTTTGAAAACGAAGATAATCCACGTTAGGCAAAAACCATGGTACACACCAGCAATCAGTCGTCGGTGGAAGCGCTAAAAAACTACAGAGTTACATGAAAATTATCGCTTAGCTAGGAGAATAGTTACCAAAAAAATAAAAGATGCTAAATCTCGAAAAATTCAACAACATTATAGACATAAAAAAAAAGTGGAAATCAATACAAGAGATTGGAATTGGTAAAAACAAAAATTGCAATAATATTATTAATGAAAGTCCGAACGACTTAAACAAGAAATTTATCAATGTAAATATGCAGGAAGCGGATAATAAATTTTATGATGATTTCCACGTGAATTCTCTCCCAACACGCCTTTTTTCTTTTAACTGTTTCACACAGAACGATGTATATAGAAGTTGCATATCCATAAAATCCAATGCTACAGGAATTGATGATATAAATCCAAAGTTTTCGAAGATGATACTTCCATTACTTTTGCCTCAAATTACTTATATTTTTAATAACATTATTACTACCAGCACTTTTCCTTCACGATGGAAGGAAGCTAAAATTTTGCCAATATCAAAATCACCCACTGAATATCGACCCATAGCAATCCTATCATTCCTCTCTAAGGCATTAAAAAAAATACTACATAATCAAATTACTTCATACGTTAATGATAATCGGTTACTTACTAACAGACAATCTGGTTTTCGGGCAGGACATAGCTGCATCTCTGCTCTTACTGATGTATCCGAAGATATAAGAAAAGAAGTTGATGATGGTTTTTTTTACCATGTTAGTATTGATGGACCATTCCGAAGCATTCGACACTGTAGACCACAACATAATAATTCAGAAATTACAGAAAATTATGAATTTTTCTTCAACATCCGTCAGCTTAATGTCATCTTATCTTAAAAACAGAATGCAGTGTGTGGAAACCCAGTGTGGAATGTCAAATTTACTTTATGTAAAATGAGGAGTTCCGCAAGGGTCAATTCTTGGACCACTTCTTTTTTCAATTTACTCTAATGATCTTCCCAACCAGTTGTTGCATAGTAAGATTCGCTTGTATGCTGACGATGCACAATTATATATAAGCAATAGAAATGAAGGTGTTGAGGACTGTATCAGAAAATTGAATCAGGATCTTAACAGAGTTTTTCTTTGGGCCTCAGCAAATGGATTAAGTTTAAATCCACGAAAATCTAAATGTATTGTTATACGCAAAAGACTAGCAAAATTATAATTAGGCCAAACATACTTATAAATAATCAGCCGATTGAAATTGTTGAAAGCGCAAAGAATTTAGGAGTTATCTTCAATAATACGTTTACTTGGTCTGATCATGTAAATGCAGCATGTGGCAGAACTTATTCTATGCTTAGAACACTCTGGCCCACACAATGCTATACACCTATAAAAATTCGAATTATACTCGCGAAAAAATATTTTTTTACCGATTCTGATGTATGGATATGAGGTTTTCTTCTGTTGCGACTCAGAAAGTAAACGAAGATTAAACGTTGTTTACAATAACATTACTAGATATGTATTTGGACTGCGGAGATTTGACAGCATTTCATCGTTTTCGAAGAAACTATACGGTGTAAAATTTGAGGACCTATTGAAAATACGTATTTTAATCTTTTTACATAAAATTATTATCGCTCGAAAGCCTGACTATCTATTTAATAGATTTAAATTCAGTAAATTTAATAGAACCAAAAATATAATTCAAATCAGGCGTCATAGATTAATATCAGAATGGCAATTTATTATTAATGCTATTCGTTTTTTTAAGAAAAAATTATATGAGCTATACTCGTAAAATTAATATATGTATTGTTGTTCTTTTTTCCCTATATTTTTTATTATTAAAATATTTATTATTATTATTTAAAATTTTCCTTCATTTACACTAAACTTATGGATATAAATTTTAGTTAATGCATTTTATTATATTTTTTATATTATATTTTTTATTTTTAATTCTTAATTATTAATTTTTAATTTTTGATTTTTAATTTTTATTTTTTATTTTTAATCTTTAACTTTTGCTTTTTAATTTTTGATTTTTAATTTTAAGTTTTTAATTCTTAATTTTTAAATTTTTAATTGTTATTTTTTTATTTTTAATTTTTATTATTTTAATGTATTAATTTCTTCGGAGACTCTTATTAACAGTTTTGTTACCTTATAACATGCGGGGTTGATATAGCGATGTCCATCTGTTCGTCTGCGGTAATTACGATCACGCCCTTAGTTTAAGTGAAAATCATTCATTATACTGTGGGCAGGTGACTAATTAAAATCACCGAAATCGGTTCTAATGATCACAAGAGTTCAAACAAAATGTAAAAAAGCTCTTGAAACCGTCGGATTTTTCTAGGTTTTTCTTCATGAGTGTATTTATGGTTACATTTCACTAGTTCAGAGTTCAAATTCGGCTTAAAGCCGGCTTGGCGCCGTCAAATACTCTTTCCTGGATGCTGGAGCCGCATCCGCAGTAGGCAAAAGAGTTCGTCTAATATTTACTTGGTGAAGAGAGAATTTTAGTCTTCTAATATTTACTTGAAGAAAATTTTAATAAATAAGTCCGTGACAGCGAATATTCGGAGGCGTTGTTGTTTTGCGGTGAACGTCGTAACTCGTTACCGGATCATGTGAAGTAAAAAAAATCGAAATGCGTTTAAAAGGCGACATGTTTCATGAGACAGTGACGAAGAGTTTTTAATTTTTTTTTTTTTTTTTTTTTTGGCAATATTTTGAAGTGAAAAACACGATTTTTGGCATAAAGTTTCGGGAATTTGTTGTTAAAAATTAGGGAAGAGAATGGAAAATAAAAAAAAAAAACTCGTCGTGAAACTCTTCAAATGAATCGGTCAAGTAGATTTTGAGTTATGATGTTCACGGACTTCGTACATTTATTTGCGAGAAAATCGATTTAAAGTTTTTTAAATACTGATTTATATACGATATACCGTATGAGGCCGGTCGCTGTATCTTCTTAAGTTTTGCTCCGACTTACTTGAAATTTTGACATAACACTCTCGACAATTGCATTCAGAAAGAGAAATGCAAAAAAGGTTTAAAACCTTCAATTAAAGAGGTATTTCTCTTTGCTTTCTAATAATGGGAAAAAAAATTTAATTTTTAGATAGAAGTCAGCTCCTTCTATAAAAAAAATATCATTATTATTTATATAAAAATTTAAATAATGTATTATCATTATTAATAATAATAATAATTAAATACCTGTCAAAAAAGAAAAAACGGAACTATAAATTTAAAGGGCATTAGAATATAAAAGTTAGTTAGCCGGAACTGTATTAATCGAACTCATGGTTATAATAATAAGATTAAGACATAGGTGGAGGTGATCATCGAATTTAATACTCTTTCTTGTTTCAATGCTGCCCAAAATAGAATTCATGCTTCAAAGTCCTGCTCGTATGCACATGATTACATTATACATTATTTTGTATTTGTTTTGTTCTGTTATGTTTATTGTATTATTTTACTTTCTACTATATTGCTTCTTTTTGCTCAACATACTTTTTCACCATTTTCTTCGTTGGTAGAAGAAGGTTTATTTTTTCTGTTTCGTTTTCGTTGAAACATTATTAGTTATATAAAGTAACAATGAGCCAATTTGATATCAACATACATAAATTTATGCATGTTGTTAAAATATTCTATATTCTAGTAACTATTTTTATATACTGACATATTCGTATATAATATTTTCACTTATTTTTTTTTTAGTTTATAAGTACTTCGTTATCATTATTTGGGTTATTACAGTCATTATTATATACTTGAAAGTGATTTTTTTGTTGAACATTTTTTCTTTTGCATTGTACAGAGTAAAGTGTTGATTTTTATTAATGTTATTATATGCCATAAACTTGCTGCATAGAAATTTAATTATGTGCAATTTAAATTGCTATAAATGCATATAATTTGACTTGAAATAAAATTTTGAGAAGAAGGCAACAAAGTGGTATAATTTGTTAATAAAGGAAAATTATTTTATAAAGTAAAAATTCCTTTAGAAACAACTTTTTATTCTAAGATGTTAAGACGCCATTTTTTTTTTGTCGTCAAAATCTGAGTGTATATTTCAATGTTCTTGGAATAAATTAGGATGTTAAACATACAGAATAATACACAGAAAAAGGGGCTTATGTAATAAAATATTCGCGGTTATTTGACCAACCGAACTTTTTGTTATTTTTGAGTGAAATAGTAAATTTTAAAAGGTTATGAAGAACAAAACTTAATATTGAATTAGCTGGATTTTAAAAGTGCTATATGTATATGTAGGATTAGATAATGATATTAAGATATTTAAAAAATTAGAAATATTGCGACAAAATACAAAACGAATATTTTTTAAAGGTATAAAATTGAAAATTTAAAAATATCGAATAATATATTGACATAGGATAGCTTGATTAAAATAGTAATAATAAAGTAAAATAACAATGACTATAGTATAAAATGCCATTCCCACATATATTTTTCAATAATGGAACTTCGGAGAAAATATTCAAATAATAAATTATAAGAATCACTTTCTGAGTCGATTTAGCGATGTCCGTTTGTGCGTCCATGTGAATTTTATAATCAAACTATAGGTCGCAAGTATGAATATATTTTGAAGAAATTGAGTGCACAAACTCCTATCGGCCATGGGATGAACGCTATTGAAATTGTTGAAAATCGGTTCATGTTCGGAGCTAGTCCCCATACAAATGACCCTTTTGACATCGACTTAAATTGCCATAATATCAAAATTATCATATGAATCGCGGTCAAATTAGGTTTGTGTATTTTTATAAGATCCATTGCACAATAGGCCAAAAATAAACCCTCTTGGACCATTCTTAGTTATAGCCCCCATATGAAGCTAATTCTCGATCTTAACTTAAATCTATCAAAATTAAAAATATTGCACTGATTTTTCTCAAACTTGGTTTGTAAATTTTTTCGCAAAAATAAGTGACCCTACCAAATATGGTCATGACCGGTCCATGGTTCGACCTAGTCCCCATACAACTATAGCATCGGATATGAACTTTTTCATATCTGCAGGCAAAAAATTTAATAACAATGGCGCTCCAATTTGGTTTATGTTAATTTTCTATATCTAATTAATTGGACCTAAGAGAGGAGGTCTCCCCACGCATAGTATAGGGTACCGTATAGTCGGCCTTGACCGACTATAATTTTCTTACTTTTTTTTACCTAAATCAGCAGTAGGGACTAACAAAAACATATTACCAAAATTTCAGAACGAAATTTCAGAAAACAGTTTCATTGTGACTACCGAATTTATTGCCAATCGAATTTCGCTAAAACTGTTTGTTGATTATGCTTCATGTTGATTGTGATCACAATTCTTTTGCCTTAAGAGTAAATATCGTAATTGAAACTGGTTAACTGCTAAATTTTAGAACAATCCGGTTGGCTAGTTTTTTTTCTTCTGTGTTTACTAAAGTTACAGGTTATGAACCCAAGTCGTAGCGCTAATTTTGTTAGTTTCCAAACAATGTTTGAACAGTTATTATTTGACTTTTTTTTATTATAAAATTTAATATTCAAAATTTTCTTATCTTATCGATAACATGAATGAAATATAATATCTAAAAATAATCATACTCGTTGAATTTGGGTAACTTTTTAAAATTACAAAATAAAGTAAATTTAGCTAAAATCACTTTTTTGTATGTTGAACCGATGTTTTTTGAAGCCTAAAGTAATTCTTAAACTTGCTTGGATTTTATCACTCGAGTGGTGAGGAACTTATAATTTAAATAAACTTTTGTTGAATTACCACTAATTCACTATTTGTTCCTATTTCTTAAAACGCCTCGCTTTATAATCCTAAACCCTAATTATTAATTTTATAATTTTGCAAATTACGAGAAACTATAATTTAATTAATCCTTTTAGTCAGCAAAGTTGAAGTGCAGTTCAATAGCATTTAATTGGGGTAGCTACAAATCCAACCACCCTAGAACGGTTGCCATAACCCTATTTGGAATAGCTTCCACCAAAAAACATGGTCCTTCGAACCGGATTGGCTGCATAATTTTAACTTTTTCAAGAAGATTTTTCCACTTTTACACTGTTTAATTATATGTTGCGTTCGGGTAATCAATTTTTGTTAGCTTTAAGTTTCTTATTACAATTCTTTACTGCTTTTTATATTGTTTGTAGGATTTTTCTCAAATTTTTTTTTACGATTTTCCCATTCCAAGCGTTGCGTACTTGTAAACCGGGATTCCTTTTTTTTGTGAATATCTAAGTTTTTCTCAGACTTTTTGTGTTATTTCCATTCGTTGAAGGTTTTTATATTAAATATTTTCGAAAATCTCTTTTATTTGTTGCTGTTTTTTTTTTTTAATAAAAGTTAAGTTTCCTTTTAAAAATGGATCTTTTTAGAGATCTGCTGCAATCCAAGCCATTTAAATTATAAAAGTGCTTTTTTATGTTATTAATTTGGAATATAGGTATTCTTATTAATACCAATTGTTTTGAATTTAAGTGTTAAAATGTCTTATTTGTTCAATATATTTGAATTAATTTGATTTATATTGTTGGATTAATGTTATAATGAAAGAAATTTAATTATTGTTTCCGTTTAAAGATTTTTTGCTTTTTCATGATTTTATGCAAGTCTGTCGTGTTTAAGATTTATAGTTTTTCTTTTCCTTCTGCTTACTTGAAAATATTTTTTGTTTAGATATTCCTTTAATTCTAAGCTTTTTTATTTGAGTTTGTAATAATTTTTAATATTTTGGACACTAATAAAAATCTTAACTAATAAATAAATTCAGTGTTTTTATACCCTATACCACTATGTGGTTTGGGTATAATGACTTTGTGCTGCTGTTTGTAACAACCAAAAATATTTGACCTACACCCATCTTTAATTATACCGATCGAATCAGAATCACTATCTGATTCGATTTAGCGATGTCCGTCCGTCCGTCCGTCCGTCCGTCCGTCCGTCTGTGTGTCCATGTAAAGTTTGTAATCAAACTGCAGGTCGCAAATATGAATATATTTTGATGAAATTTGGTACATAAGCTTCTATCAGCCATGGGATGAAAGGTATTGAAAGTGGTGAGAATCGGTCCATGTTCAGACCTAGCCCCCATACAAATTTCCCCTATGAAATCGACATAAATTGCCATAAGATCCAAATTGTCATATAAACCTTACTCAAATTGGGTTTATATGCGTTCATTACATCCACTAATGAGTATTCCAAAAATGATCCCTTTGGCCCCATATAGAGCTGCTTCCCGATCTTCACTTAAATCTATTAAAAAACAAAAATATTGCACTGATTCTTCTCAAATTTTGTTTGTATATATTTTTGCAAAATACAAGAGACTGTACCAAACATGATCAGGATCGGTCCATTTTTGGACCTAGTCCCCATATAGATATAGCATCCGATATGAACTTTTGCATATCTGCAGCCGAAAATAATAATAAAAATCCATCTCAAATTTGGTTTTTGCTTATTTGCTACGTCCAGTTAGTTGGGCCTAACAGATAGGGTTTCTAAACGCATGGTATAGGGTATCGTATAGGCGGTCTAGACCGACTATAATTTTCTTACTTGTTTAAGTTTATTTTTTTGTTTTTGATGTGTAAACATCTATACGCATAGGGTGGTAAATTTTTATATCACAATACAATCACAAAAACAGCGTAACATGTGAGCACACATGTTATTATAAAATTGTTTCAGCTAACTCAACAACCTTTTGCTGTACCACGACAAAAATTTCACAATATAAACGTATAACATATACATAATTCAACAACCCAACAATCATAACCAGAGTCGCTGCAGTTGTTTGCTATAAGTGATACATAGGTCACGCTTTCTTTTTGATTTTAAAAAAGTGACATACAAAAATCTTTAATTACTAGATGTTTACACATCTTCCCTGTAATCGGACTCATATGATTTTTATACCCTATACCACTATGTGGTTTGGGTATAATGACTTTGTGCTGCTGTTTGTAACTACCAAAAATATTTAACCTAGACCCATCTTTTATTATACCGATCGAATCAGATTCACTATCTGATTCGATTTAACGATGTCCATCCGTCCGTCCGTCCGTCCGTCCGTCCATCCGTCCGTCCGTCCGTCTGTGTGTTCATGTAAAGCTTGTAATCAAACTGCAGGTCGCAAATAGGAATATATTTTGACGAAAATTGGTATATAAGCTTTTATTGGCCATGGGATGAACGCTATTGAAATTAGTGGGAATCGGTCCATGTTCAGGGCCAGCCCCCATACAAATGGCTCCTATGAAATCGACTTAAATTGCCATAAGATACAAATTATCACATAAATCTTATTCAAATTGGGTTTGTAAGTGTTTATTACATCCATTAATCAGTAGTACAAAAATGATCTCTATGGGACAACTCTTAGTCACAGGCCCCATATAGAGCTGCTTCCCGATCTTCACTTAAATCTATCAAAAAACAAAAATATTGCACTGATTCTTCCCAAATTTTGTTTGTATATATTTTTGCAAAATACAAGAGGCCTTACCAAACATGGTCAGGATCGGTCCATTTGTGGGCCTTGTCCCAATATAGATATAGCATCCGATATGAAATTTTTCATTTCTGCAGCCAAAAAAATTAAGAAAAATCCCACTCAAATTTGGTTTATGCTTATTTTCTATATCCAGTTAGTTGCATCTGAGAGATAGGGTATCTAAACGCATGGTATCATGGGTATCATATAGTCGGTCTAGACCGACTATACTTTTCTTTCTTGTTTTTTTTAATATTACTCACATTTAATTCTTCTTATACCCTATACCACTATGTGGTTTGGGTATAATGACTTTGTGCTGCTGTTTGTAACAACCAAAAATATTTGACCTACACCCATCTTTAATTATACCGATCGAATCAGAATCACTATCTGATTCGATTTAACGATGTCCGTCCGTCCGTCTGTGTGTCCATGTAAAGCTTTTAATCAAACTGCAGGTCGCAAATATGAATATATTTTGATGAAGTTTGGTATTTTGTCTTTTATCGACCATGGGATGAACGCTGTTGAAATTGGTGCGAATCGGTCCATGTGCAGACCTAGCCCCCATACAAATGACCCCTATGAAATCAACATATATTGCCATAAAATCCAAGTTATCATACAAATCTTAGTCAAATTGGGTTTGTATATGTTTATCACATCCATTAATCAGTAGTCCAGAAATGATCCCTATTGGACAACTCTTAGTCATAGGCCCCATATAGAGCTGTTTCCCGATCTTCACTTAAATTTATCAAAAAACAAAAATATTGAACTGATTCTTCTCAAATTTTGTTTGTATTTATTTTTAGAAAATACAAGAGACTTTACCAAACATGGTCAAGATCCGTCCATTTTTGGGCCTAGTGCCCATATAGATATAGCATCCGATGTGAACTTTTTCATATCTGCAGTAAAAAAAATTAATAAAAATCCCACTCAAATTTGGTTTACGCTTATTTTCTATATCCAGTTAGTTGGGATATAGTCGGTCTAGACCGACTATAATTTTCTTACTTGTTTAGCCATGTGGAACTGAACACAATATAAAATAATCACCACTTGTTTGTTTAACAATATTTACTCTTAGTAGTAGACTAGTAAGCTGTGAGACTGATATAGCGTTTAAGTTTGCTGCTTTTTCAATTTTATGAAGCTTACCAAAAAGAGCTTTCTTGTTTAAAACCAGTATTAGTTGCTGATTCTCTAGACTGTTTGCCTATCATAGTTGATTGTTGTCATAATTGTCAAGATGATGTACCGGTTTTGATGTAGTAAAATATATATATATATATATATAGTTAGGAAAAAAAAATGCTTACAATTTCTATTAGAATAAAAACTATATTTTTGTAACTGAATTGCGGTTGTCACAACCGAATTCGGTAATTTATTGCATCATTTATTGCATCATTTCCTATTCCTTATTTTGTCAACGGCAAAATCCGCGGTACCTGGATTTCTTCATAATCTGGACTCGCTTATTTCGTCTAAAGTTCGCTTATTGCCAGGCAAATTTCTCATTGTGTGCTAAGAATCTCTGAAATATAGGGCTTCAGAAATTTGTTCCATAGAATGAATTGTCTAGTACCTTAACATAATTACATTCTTCTTTTTGATTAGGGCTGCACGTTTTACGTTGAGAGCGCCTCCTGTGCTGCTGGATCTTTGTATAACAACCTTGCAGACCCGTCAATATCAAAACGTACTTTTCAATCGTAATTTTCATAGTTTATATAATTTTTTTAAATTGGCCATGGTTTCGTTTTATTGCAAAACATTTACGCATAACCATTTAACGCAATTAGTGAATGAAGCAACTCACATTCCCTGCATTGAAGGGCAGAGATAAATTGACATCGACCTCTTTCAAACTTCACACCCGGACAAGCATGAAGTGAAAATACTTGCACATCTCGTTTATTTCGATCACTGCACTATTTCCGCATCTTTTTTGAACTCTGTACTTCATAGTTTTTCACCTCCAGCTAAGAAACGTTCAGTTTTTTTTTGCAAAAAGGCTCTTTGGGACGAGCTCAACGTTTTCTTCAAGCATTTAAAATGAAAACTTTGTTTCCTAGAAAATAATGCTGACGCTGCAGTGATATTGGTGGAAAAAAGTATTGTGCTTGTTATCCGATTATTCATTCCATCAAAGCATATTTCGGCTAAACCTAATCAAAAATCTTGGTTTAACCAAAGTTGCAGAGATGCAGTCAGATTCAGAGAGGAAGCATACAGACATTTGCATGAAAATAAAAATTACGGCACTGAACTGCTGCGCCAACCGGCGAGAAACGAATGTGCCAAAGCACTAATGCGCGATAAGTTTCTTCACGATAAGAGTCTTAATGCTAAAGTTCTTTCTGCTCCTCGGGGCAGCCAGAGCTTTTGGTCATTTGTTAAAAGAGTAAGGAATAATGCTAGTTCTGCTATCCCAACTCTTATAATGAATGAACAAATATTAACTGACCCGGTTAATAAGGCTGAACTTTTTTCAAAAGATTCATTTTTGCCGGATAGCGATCAACGACTGCCCGAACTCGAAAGAATATCTTGTACTATGCCTAAAAAATTCTTCCGAGCATGTGCAGTCAAAAAGGTTCTTCGGATCTCAACATTAATAAGTCTCCGGAGCCAATCCATTGGCCAACCTTTTCAGCCTTTCGTGCTATGAAGAAGTTTTTCCCTCTTGCTGTAAGGTTGCTAATGTCCAACCAATCCCCAAAAAAAGGGTGCGGCTAATAACTCTGAAAATTACTGTTCAATTGCAATCTGCCCGCACTCTCAGAGGCGATGGAGAGCATGATCAATTTCCATCTTGTGAACTACATAGAAACCAACTCACTCCTTAATAATTGACAGTATGGCTTCCACTGAAATCGTTACATGGCGAAAGTAAAGTGGTTACTCTAGATATTTCCAAGGCATTCGATCGTGTGTGGCACGGTGTGTTGATATCAAAGCTTATTGCATTTTTGGTCGTTAATGACTGCTTTCGATTTATA